>KZ993829.1:0-35633 GCA_003614705.1 Blyttiomyces helicus | reverse complement strand
TAGACCCCTTCTACTCCTCTTCTCTCCCTGCCTCCTGTTGCTTGCACCTAGGCAACTCTCTCTTCAAGTCCAGCCATCAAGTTCATAACCTCAAGACTCCAACATCAAGCCTGCTGCACCTGACAGCAACCTGAACAAGCGCTCGTTTACCCCTTGCCAGCCCGAGGTGAATGTTGCTGCCATCCCGGTCCACATTGCCACCCCAGCTGTATGAACATGGCTTCCATTAATGAGATTGAGCCCGTTGCCCAGGGCCTGCTTCCCCTTCCTACTACCACGAAAGCCCTGGTTCTCCAAACCAACAGCGCCACTTTGGCACCCAGCACAACTCTGGTTGTCCAAGTACCCTTCAAGAACACCATCTAGGGCTGTTACCGCCTCAAGAAGAGGTGGGCCCCAACCATCCAGACTCCCCGACCCCGTGTCTACAGCTATGAGCCTCTACAGGCAGAGGGCCACTTCAACGGAGCCCCCTTCTCCAAGCTCCCCAATACAGGCTCCCAGGCGAACCTGATGGATGTCGAACTTGCCACCCTGCTCGGCCTGGAGGTCTGCCCGGACGACACCATCATTTGTGCTGCCAACAGCACCACTACTCCGTCAGTTGGCATCTCAATCGCATGCTTAACCTCCCGGGCAGGTACGCCGCTGTCGTAACATGGTCTTCATCATATAGCTAGGCATGCCGTGGTTCGAACGCCATCAAGCTGACATCATGCTCAAGGAGTCTTGCATACGAATGCAGTCATTGGCCCTCGACATTCCCAACCGTTGCTGGAAACGAGATCTACTCTCCTTCGCCCAATGCGCCGTATGGCATGATGGAGCACATACTGTCTGAGCCCACTACCCCGCAAGGCTATATGACGACCCCGGCCCGCGCCATGCTAGCCATACTGCAGCTCTCCCGCACATCGTTGATGTTGCAACCCCCGCACCCCCTCTCATGTGCGCGGTCCCCTCGACAGACTCCCGGTCTGGGCCCCATGGCTCGCAGAGGCGGGTCCCGAGTTGCTCATAGTCGAGCCCTGATGCTTCAACAAGTATATCAAAAAGCACCACCTCGACGCCACTGTCAAGTGCTTATCTTCCGACCCCGCCGGTAGGCCTTGTTTCGTCACTGCTGCCCCAGTCTCCATTGCCGGTGAGGCGCTCACCAACTGGGTTGACGTCAACAGTCTGCACGCTCCGGTCATACAGCAGTCCTCTGATGTCTTTGCTGCCCCCACGTTGGTACCCCCCGTACGCGGCGCTGAACATCAGATCCACCTCAAGGAAGGCCCCTGACCTCGTGCTCACCCTCTACGGCACACCTTGGGCACCCACCTTGCTGAATCGCAGACTCGGGTGGAGGACTTGCTTGAATAAGGCTTCATCTGCCCCTCGATCTCCTTGGGGTGCAGCTATCGTGTTCGCATCAAAGAAGGACAATACCATGTGCATCTGCCAGGATAACGGTTTCCTAGAAGACCTCACTGTGCGCCACGCGACACCCCCCCCTTGGATCCACAAGATGTGTGACCGTCTGACTGGCGCAAAGTTCTTTACGAACGTGGACCTGAAGGAGGGTTTCTATTATGTCCAAACGCTCGAGGAAGAGATGGAGAAGACCACGTTTAGCACATGTTTTGGGCACTTCAAATTCGTTGTCGTCCCCTTTGGCCTCTGCGAAGCCCCCGCCACTTTCATTAGTACCATCAAGATGGTCATCTCCGACCTCTATAACCAGTTCATCTTCGTCTACCTGGATGACATCCCCATCATCTCCAAGACTCGCGAGGACCACGTCACCCACGTCTCTGAAGTGCCCGCCTGTCTGCCCGAACACCAGCTCCACCTGAAGCTCTCCAGCGCGTGTTTGAGCGTTCAGAACCTCCCCTCGGATGGGTCATCTCTGCAAGTGGCCTGAGCCCCGACTCTGTTAAGATAGAGGCCATCCACATGTGGCCCACTCTCAGCTGCATGCTCGACGTGCAAGAGTTCATGGGCCTTGCCATGTACGTCAAGTCTAGCATCCACCGCTTTGCTGAGATTGCAGCCCCTCTCACGAAACTCATGGAAAGCCGCTCCTGGACATGGAGTCCCACTGAGGAGACCGCATTCATCCACCTTAAGTGCGCCGTTACCTCTGCCCCCACGCTTACTTCGTACAACCTCTTCCCCGGCGCTATTGCCTTTGCGATCGGCGGTTGGCTCAGCAGTGGCCGTCTCAGATTAATTCTGGTAGCCACATCACGGACAGGCCCTTTATTTTGATCACGTTAACCCGCCAACCCAAGCCCAGCATCCCATTCCAATTGGTATCCCTCTCGAGGAGATGGGTGAGCTCCTTTCCCCCTTCCTCTTCTGTGGAAGGAAGATGAAGCTGGCCAAGGCTCGTAACCCTCCCTGTAAGGGAACAGGAATGCCTTGCCCTCGTCCAACTTGTCCAAGATGGCCGCTCGTACATGTTCGGACCTGGGCAGGTCATTGTCTGTACCAACCATAAGTTGTTGATCTGGCTCCAGAAGCATCCCATCCTTTCAGGTCAGCAGGCACACTGGGTTGAGACCCTTCATGGCATCATCTTCACCTACGTCTAAATTCAAGGCGCCCACAACTTCATTTCCCGTCACATCGATTTTGGCCCAACTTGCGTGCGTTGCGCTGCCCTCACACATCACGATCACAGAAAAGTTGATGCTCCCGCCCCAGATGTTGGGGACTGTGCAGCGTTTGCAGGGCTGCACATCGGCACATCATTGCTGCAAGACACCCTTGTCACGGCCACTACATTTGACAACTTTGCGCTGGAGAAGGCGGACGGGCTCGACTTCACTAGTACATGCTCGTACCAAGGACCTCGCACACTAAACCATCTAGGATGGCCTTCTCCTGCACAAGGGCAGGATCTACATTCCGGATGTACCTGGCATCCGTCTGTCTGACATGCGCGAACATCACAACTCAACCATCTTGGCGCACCCGGTAGGAAACGGATGCTTGCAAAGCTGCCCAACCCCTACTGATGGCCAAGCTACAAACAAGCCCTCCGCGCCTATGCGCGCTCTTGTGATGCCTGCCAGCACTCCAAGACACCGAAGCGCACTCTACAAGGGCTCCTTAACCTTCTCCCCATCCTAGACCAACCGTGGTCCACAGTTGCGATGGAGTTTGCCTCGTTGCCCCTCCCTTCGACGGCTTCGACCGCGTACCCGTCATCTTCTGAGGCCTTAACCATCAGGCCCATTTCATTGTGGGTCACTCCAAGGATAAGGTCCCGGATCTCGCCCACGCTTTCACGCACAATGTGGTGCGCCTTCACGTGCTGCCCGACAACACCATTTCCGACCACGAAGCGTTTATGACCTCCAAGTTCTGGTCCGAGCTGATGTCGCTGTGTGGCACTGACATTGCCATGTCCACTGCCCGCCATCAATGAACGGATGTTCGTGCAGAGCGCATGATTGGCGTCGTCAAAATGGCGCTCCGCAATCACCTATCCCAAACAAAAGGTGACTGGCCTCGTCACCTCCATGCCCTCGAAATCGCTTTCAACTCATCATGGTCCGCCACTACCAGCTTCACGCTGTACCAGCTGACCCTCGGTTATGAGCCTGCCTGCGGTTATGCCCTTTTCTGGGCCTCTCCCCTGCAAGCACCGCCCTTGAGTTCTTCAATAACCGGGCCCACGACATCGCCTTTGCCCGCAGTCGTATCAACACCGCACAGGATGCCCAGGCTTGCGCCTTCAACTTGCGCTCCTTACCAGCAGACGTCCATTGCGTGGGAGACTTTGTGCTCCTCTCATTCAACAGACTCACCAGCGTCGCAGATTCGGCATGCCCGAGCCCCAAACTGCTGCGCCCATGCATCCGCCCCTACATCATTACAGCCATCTTCCCACAAGGACACCCTTACACGTACGAGCTCCTCTTCATCGACGGCATGAATATGCACCCGACCTTCCACTTTGAAATGCTCAAGCGGTACATCTTCCCTAAAAAGCTGTGCACTATTTGCCCTTCAAGGACTTCCTAGTCTCCTCCCATGTCGAAGAGGAACACTACTCCCACTACGAATTGGAAACCATCCTGCAGGAGAAGACCGTCAACCAAGTCAAGCAGTATCTCTTCAAGTTGTACCGCCTCCCCTCCCTGGAGAGCCCTTGGCACAACAGCGCAAATATCTTCGCGCATGACACCATAGCATCCTCCCAAAGCCACTCGACGCCTCTGCCCTCCCCGACCCGCGCCTCATAGTCTGCACTAGGGGGGGTGTCGGAAGGATTGCATCGCTTTCCTCAATTAGCTAGTGTTGCCTCGGGAGTCAGAGATCATCACGTCGACGCAAGGTCAGGTCAGGGTTAACCCTTACCCTAAGCCTAACCCTAACCCTAAGATTCGATATCGTGCACTTAATGCGGAAGTGGCAACTTCCAATATACCCAGTTTCCTCTCTAGTTTCACATTGGCAGTTAGGCACCCACGACTCCACAAACCTCTCCCTCCATCCATGTAAAGCGCTTTGTGAAGTAATATAGTTTCCTCTCTGGTTCCGCATCAGCAGCTCCATACTTTTTCCTTCCCAAGAGAGCAGGCTAGCTGAAGAATCCCACAAAAGTCTCCACCGCCGCGACCCAAGATGTTCAGGGCCAGCAGGACTCGAGACCACGAGGCGTCACCCTCACGATAAGTTGGGGTCTTGAAGTGGTGGAGATTGGTAGCTCCTGATGTTTGAAGCATGTTTGAGAATTAAGAGTCGGATATACTTCGAGAAGAATGAGTGTCATTCCGAGGAGTTTAGGAAGTGCAATATATCCTGAAGGATTGGGCTAAAATAACTTTGAAGGAGAAATTGGCAAGGTTTAGCAAAGAAAGAGAATCACATGGTCACAGGGTATTCTTTTCCCCCTTCTCGCATCACAACACTGACCGTTTAGGCTAACCTGATCCACCTTCTTGTATCACAAAACAGATGGTTCTGTAAGGGTAATCTGTTCCACCCCTCATGTGCAGAACAGGTGTGGTTGTTGTCCGTGCCGGGGGAGTTCCCGGCCTTCAAGAGCAAGCTCTCCGTTCGTCCTATGGTTCTCCGGCTCCCTTTAGCGTTCAAATGCGTGTGATCGTTATCTAGGTGGTCGGTCACAAGTGACAATTCCAGGGGAGTACCGGGCTGTCACAAGCAAGCTCTCTGGTTGTCCTAGGGTTCTCCGTTCCCTCTTGCATCGTAACACGTGCCGTTGTAGAGTTTTCTGGCGCCCTCTTGCATCGAAACCCAAGAAGGTAATCCTGGGTCACCACAAGGGCATATGCAGGCGCACACCCAGCCCAAACTCAACTTTCGTGCACTGGGGTTATCAGGTTACGTTTTGTGTTGTAACTCGTTTAGTTTTAGGGTTATCTGGCGCAAGATGGCGCCGTACCCTGGGGAGCTACAGAGTTCATCTCTCTCTCCCAAAGGTTGAGACCCTTCCAAGGTTCCATTGCCTTCGCTTGCGACTGACTCACATTCACACCCAAAAGGACACAGAACTAACACTTACGAACAACTTATCATTACTGGATGATATATAAAGACTAAGCAGAGGCAAGGTTGACGAAACCTGTTGATTGAAGTACAGACCGAGTGGAAGGCCCCTCTGGCTTCGATTGGAGAGCCGGGAGTCCTATCTGTTTTGTAGTTGAGGTTGTGGTGGGAGTTGGAGCGGCCGATGACAATGGGGTTTCCTCTGGTTGAGCATCAAGGGGGAGTGGGCAAGCGTGTTTCTTGAGCAAGTTCTTGTATGCTTTGGTCCCCTTGATGTCTTTGAAATTCCGTCATTGGTTGATTGCATCACAGTAGCTGAGCCACTCGACGAGATAGTATTGGGCGTAGGATCCGTACTTGTCCTTACGCTCATAGTTTTTGACATTGATGATCTTCTTGATGGTCCATTCATCTTTGCCTTCTGCGTTGTTTGGAGCTAGTTAGGATATTTTGTTGGTGTCAGGGTGGATGGATGAGTTCAGTTGGATGAAGGGCTTCAATATGTTGATGTGGGAATACAGCGAGACGTGGTGGATGCTGAAAGTAGAGATGTCAAGTTTGTATATGTCCGGAGTCAGGCCAGGGCTGATGTTCTTGAATGGGCCTGCCCATGAGTGTTGAGCCTTTCTGGTAGGAAGGTCTTAAGCAGAATTGTGATGCTGGTCATGTTAAGGAGGACTTGGTCTCCGGCTTCGTAGAAGATAGGCTTGCAGTTTTCATTGTAGGAGCTTGCATTTTGGTCTTCGCGCCTGGCAGAGGGCTACTTCTACCTTTGCCTTGACGTCGTTCTCTTCTTGGGTCGAGGTCTCCGTTAGGTTAGCCATTGATGTTGACTTCAAGGATCGGAAGCAGTCTTGACCAGTTCTTACTGGTATGGTCAAGGTAAGGCCTAAAGAACCTTTTGCACTGTTCAGATCATTTGTTTGCACCTGCCATCAGTCTGCTGGTAGTGAGCCGTGGTGACATTTTTCTGGATGCAGGCAAGTTTGGTGAATGCTTGCCAGAAGGCGGACATAACGTTACCTTTGAGGTTTGTGACAAAGACGTGAGGGCAGCTGACCTGGGCTTATACCCGCAAGTTGAAGAAATCTGCGAGGGTTGCCGCTGTCCATTATGTGTTGGTCGGGACGAGGATGATTCGGGAGGAGACGTAGCCAACGAACCAAAGGCATTCCTTCAGCACGCTGTAAGGCTCAAATGATACTGGTATTCCAAAGGAGTCAAATCCTATCATCTCCCAGCAGGTGTGAGGAACCGGGAGAACAGAAGAAGCTGTAGCCTTGTTTTCGAACCTAAAGCAGTGACAATCTGGACATCTGGTATGTACTGTTTCATCTCAGGGAACAAGGTCGTCCAGTAGTACTCACTAACGATTGTGATGATGGTCTTGGTTTAACTCTAGTGACCTCCATCAGGGGTTCAGTCAATGTACCTTTCCATTCTGATCCTCCCATTACCTGCAGATTGTACAGTTTATGGTTGTGGTAGAGGAAGCTGATGTTGAATTTATTTTTGGCTTGGTTGATCTGCGATGAGGCTTAGATTCTGATGCTAGCTAGTGGTGCTTTGATGTCGAGGGCATAGTAGCGGATGGCCTTGTAGTGAAGCCATGCTGCTGCGTTTTCTGGGTAGAGGAAATAGCTAGCTAGTCGGTCAATTGGTCGCGCTTCAAGATCTGACATGCGTAGAGTGCTGATAAGGATTTCAATTTGTTCCTAGCATTCGGGGTACTTGGGGGCTTGTTGAGGTGCATGAGATAGAAGGTTTGGAACAGTGTTGAGTTGACCAGGCAAGTATTTGACAGATAAGTTGTATTCTTGGAGTTCTTCGATCCAAACAGCTTGACAGTGCCTAAGCTTTTGCTGAGAGTTCAGATAGATGAGGGACTTACGCTCCTTGAATGCCCGGAAGTACATGCCATTGAGCTCGAGCCAATTCACGCTCAAGAGTTTGACAAGTCCATGCAGCTCTCCTTGGTGTACTGGGTAGTTCAGCTCCGCCGGCTTCATCTACTGGCTGAAGTATGAGAACGGTCAAAGTCGAGGGAGGTCTGATGGGCCCCTGATAGTGGTTGGAAACAGCTTCAGAATTGGATCATGGTCTTCAGTACGCTGGGCCGCCCATCCACCTATGGCATGGTTAGAGGCATCAGAGAAGAGGCGTTTTTGAAGCTTGGATCGGATTAGGTAAGAATGGGTGTTGTGGAGATGGTGTGCTGGAGATACTTGAAGGAGAACTGGTTCCAGTTTGTCCAGACGCAGGGATTCTAGTCCACAAGCGGGTACGCGATCTTAAAGTAGTTGTCGACATACGGTAGGAGGAGGTAGGTGAATCCAAGGACGGACTTGATGTCGAGTGTGTTTTGCGGAGTTACCCATTCAAGGAATGTGGCAATTTCGAGTGAGGCGGTTAAAAAGGCGTTGCGCCACACTTGGGTGACTGCAGACCTCTGCTTCCTCCTTGCCTCACAGGCATTTGTGTACTTGATGTTCAGTTGGTGCTTGAGCAGAATCGCAAAGATGTTTATGAGGTGTCGCATGTGTTCTCCTCCGGATTCGAGTACATCAGGATGTTTTGGATATGTGAGACAACAAATTCGGTGTACAGAAGACCAAGAAAGGTGTTCATGAAGTGCTGGTAGCAGGCAGGGGCGTTTGATAGTTCAAATGGCATGACTTAGACCTCAAAGTGGCCATATCTTGTTGGAATCGCTGCATTCTCTATAGTGTTGTCTGCAACTTGGATTTCAGGGTAGCCATCTTTGATATCTACAAGGGTGAAGTATCTGGCTTCCGTTATTCGGTCGCGCATCTAGAGGAGGCTGGGTAGCGGCATCCAATTCTGCTTGGTGACAGAGTTGAGACCACAAAAGTCGAGGCGAATTCGCACGTTGCCTTCTTTTGTTATCTTGGTGAATACAATGGGCCCTCGCCATGCCAACCAAGATGCCGAATCCATCCTTTTTCCAGCTTGGTTCAGAAGATGGTGGAACTGGCTGTTGTTATAAGATAAGCTGTCCCCAAAAGCGAGATTCGCAAGATTGAGCTTGACGCTGGCAAACAAAATCTTGGGGAAGTAGTGATTTGCGATGGCAGTGACATGAATAGGGGCCAGAGGATGGGCGGCGGAACGCCATGGGGTAACTGGATGTGCGCCAACGGGAGGGGCAAAAGGCCTGTTGTACTCCCTGCTGATTGGTGACCCATGTCTTGCACGATCTGATGAGGAACGCGACCAACACTTGGTAGAGGTCCTGATAGGTGAGAGGGTAGACCTTAGGCAGTGGTCAATTGGCTGCCTGGGCTCCAAGCTGAGTCTCACTGGAGACCAGGACGACGCGTGAAGTCCAAAGATGAACCACAAACAAAGAAGGTTATCACAGTTGATGATCTCAGGAGCGCATGCTCCCGTACTCTGAGTGAATCTCCTTTATTAAATCCATTCTAAAAGAGGGATAAAAGGATATGAAGGAGTCTAAATGGGCACGCTTCATCTCAGAATGGAAAAATGATACACTTGCACAAAATCATGGAATATTATGAAACGTGGTATCTTCACAACACTGGTAAACCTTTACCCTCAAATTGCACACTTCAAACATTTATCGAAAATATTTTGAAATTAATTTTGGTGATTGAATGGCAGACCACGTACAGGCTATAGAGAATGGCTGGATGCACAAGAGGCTACTGAAAGGCATGTTAAATTTCATACGCGACTCTGTGAAAACAGTCTATTATCCTGTAATCATGTTTTCTGTAGTATATTGGAAGGAGGCTTTGTTAATTTTCCTGCCCTTCTTTCTTTGGTGTTTTGAGACCCCGTATCAGGAGTGTTATATTGCTTGTTGTACATATCACTCCTTTGGGTTTCACACAGCTGATCAGCCCATGAGTCACAAACTCGAATGAATGCTCTTTGTCATCAATCTGACCTTTATCGCCTCTCATCTCTTCTTGAAGTTCTGAGTATTCTTCGGAAATTGAATTGTAGCCATCATGCATAGACCAATTTAGAAAGTTGTCACAAACCTAATGCAAGTAAATTATATTCTCAGATGGTGTCAATTTTTATTTGTTGTCGTAAAGTGCATTGGCGTTGCGACCTGCGACCCCTATGGTATTGCTCTATGGGGGCAGCCCAGGGACGCCTGGACGGATCAAGTGTTGGACTTGGCCTTGAAGATTCCCTACTCATCATGCTGTATACCAGCTCAGCCTGATCCCATATACATCCCCATTGTATCCGTTTATCATCTAGGGAGCGGTGGTGACTACAGTAAAGAATCATCATCATCCTTGTACCTCTTTTCACATTCTGAAGGAGACTTTGACACTTCCCCCCTCAGAAGGAGCCCAAAGCTTCGAAGACCACAGCAAACGATACGCTGTTTGCAAAATGGTAACAACACCGGTTGTGACCTCCCCCCCTCCAGACAAGAGAACCCAAAACACAAGTATTATCCACCGGCAAGAATCCTGTTCATTGCATCCCGTATGCTTGACGTGTCCTCGTGTTGACTTGCCTGAAACCTACAAAAGAAACCCCCTCACCACTCCCTTCAGTACCTTGAGATCATGCAGCGTAGAGGAGGACCCGCAAGACCAGCATTCGGCTGGAACAGGGTCAATTGATGATGTTTGTTGATCCACTCCTTGAGGAAGCTGTTTTATCGTGGTCAAATGTTGGTTTTAGGTTGGTCTGATTGAGGAGCTTCTTTGGGGTGGCTAGACAACTGATATGTGTTGCGACGACGTTCAGGTGTGAGGGCTGCATTCCGGGATGCATTGGACAACATATTCGAATTTTCCGCAGCGCCTTGGAACTGGACGAGCTTCATCTCTGTAGTGCCTGGAACAGTAATGAATCAATAGGTCCAGGACCTGAGAGTAAGGTCTCATGGCCTAAGTAGTTAGAGAAGATGCAAGTGTCAGAGCAAGGGAAATACTCCTTTGATTCTGGGAGAGGAGAAGAATTGGAAGGGCAAAAGCCAAAATTCAGCATTCCCTCTCAGCTAGTGGGAGGCTGAGATTAATCTCTTGTCTGATGGAGGAGATGACGAAAGGTGAGGCCTTGAGCCTGGCTATTTTCCTTTAGTCTCGGTCCAGAAGGCTGATGATGGTACAAGTCATGTAGGTTGATTGCATCCATTTCCCATGAGCTGCTAGATTGATTTGAATGACTCAGGAAGTGTTTAAGTTGTCAAAGCAGTGCCTAGGAACAAAGCAGTCAGATATCACAGTCAGATTGCATCAAGAGTCTTTGAGGATCCTTGCAAAACGACCATTGAAGCGGGCATAGATGACAAGAGGTTTGGCGATGAACGGCTTGATAGCTTCCTCAATGAACGGAGCGAGGGTAGCTTTGTTGTCTTTGTCATTCTCTTGATCTCTGGCAATTCCCTTATTGTGCGCTGCCAAAGTAAGGTCCTTTCCTGGCGCCTTTAGGAATCCAGGTGTCAATGAAGGAGTTTCAGGAGGGGTCCAATAATTTATTCATTCTCTTGACCCCCATATGCGCCTGTGAGATCCAAGGCGCATTCAGGTTTTACAAATCCAAGGTTAAGGTTCATCCCTAGGTTGTTGATTTTGAAATTGTGGTCAGGTGTGTCCTGGCTCTGAGGATTCTTGTCGCTGGGAATCTGCTGTTGTTCTGCTTCAAAAAAGTGGGTAGCTGAGTACCAGGCACTACTCCTGCGTCCTCTTCTACTGCAAGCAGTACCCCCTGGAGGGTTTCCTTGAGCGCTGGCGCCTCCTTGAGGTGTGCCTCCTTGTCTGTAGTAATTGCTGCCACCTCAGCCTGTGCTCCCGTATGTGCCTCCATACCTCCTGTAGGCTGCAGGAGGCTGCTGAAATGGGATGATTGTGCCTAACTGTCCAGGAGCAGCATAAGGAAGCGATGCCGGTGACCGTCCAAAGAAAGGGTTGCCATATCCAGCTGGGAAAAGGCGTGGCTCAATATAGGCCGATGCAACAGGCGTGGCGTGAGCAAATGGTGAGGCCAGCTGAGGTTTTGACTGGCGCGAATTTTGCCAGAGCTGTCCCATCTTGTATTGACTGGTGGGCTGGTTTCGAAGACAGTGCAAAGGGGACAACATGAGGAGTGCTGACTGGGAAGTTATGATACAGATCTGGACCAAGCGGTCTGAGTATTTGGCGCTGCTCTGGGCGAGACTGTGTTCTTCATAGCTGGGACTGTTGACGTCTACGAGGCCAAAGTTCTCGTGGTCACCGACAGCCTAGGCAACTATTTGTAAACGTCCTCAGAAACCTAACCTGGGAAAAGATCTGCTACTGCTGCGGAGGTCGCATTGATGCTCCTTGTACATTGCTTATCTTGTTAGCAGCCCAACGGGGCCCCCCCTGAGGTGCACGGTCCTGAGGAACAGTTCCTACACAAAGCCATGGGGCTCGCATCCACAAGATGAAGATGGAAGACCCCAGCAGTTGGAGTCGGAGGTTTACCCTGAGTGCACTCCCTTTGTGAGTGTCAACACCGTGGATGCAGACAACAGCTAATGGGAGGACCTTGACCCAACGGCTGACAGCGATTGGTCCAACAAAGGAGTTGGCGTGGCAGATTCGGTTACGGGGAGGATTTTCAAGGCCGCTGAAGTTGACCCTCAGCGGGGCACCAGAGGATGCAAACTGCGAGGATCGTGAGATAACACTCATCCCTTCTGAAATCCTCCCCCTTTATGAGGGCATGACGTAGTTTATCTCCACTATGGCCACCTCTACAACCACTGTGTCATCTCATAACTTGATGATGTCCTCATGTACTTCCAAACCATGGATAGCCACATGAAACACTTGGGCGAGGTGCTCCATATCCTTGCCTGGAAACAACTCGACATGCAGCTGTGGAAGTGCCACTGGGGCCAGTCACGCGTCAAGCTCAGGGGACACTATCTGGGAATCGACAGCAAGTCAAAGAGATTCTCAAAAATTGACACACTTCTCCAATGGACTACCCCTTGTAAGACAACCCACATCCAAGTGCTCTTCGGCTTCACCAACTAACTTTGGTTTCTAAGCTTTCTCGCTTATGACCCATTTGCGAGTCACATAGGACTTCTTGCAAATATTCAACCAAATGGCAGGCATCGAGAGCTCTGTCAGGAAAGCTTGTTATTAGGGGCAAACAAATGATCCAGCCTGTTAAGCACAAGATGCCAAAGTGGTGAGAGTTTACAGGGGTCAACTAGGAAATCTCCTTCCCACATCATTGACCAGATCAACAACTTTTCCTTCTCCATTTCAAGTACCCCCAGCATCGAGCCATTATCTTGATTTGGTTGGAGAACAAAAAAAAATACTTTCATGGCTCTTCACCCCTTGCACTGAAGGGGGTCAACCTCATTTTGCATCAACATAGCCACTTCGTGTTCTCTTGATGTTCCCTTTCCAACCTCATGAATTTCCATTGAGAAACAAACATCCTGACTTTTCTTCCTTTCAATACCAAAGACACACATTACAGTGTGATCAATATCACGAAAAATTCTTTGGAAGAACGAAAGCGATGTCTTCTAATTTTCAAATTTCACTGCCCTACGCTTGGTGCGGAGAGGAATATAACACATTCATTTTGTGTCAAAATGCAGTTCAGCACTTGTCACATTGGCAGGGAGGGTAGTCTCAGAGGTGTTTAACATGAATGTTACTTGAGAACAGCTTTGCAGAGCACGTTAGTATGCCACCATGATTTGTGACCAACGGGGATGAGCCCCCCTATGTATTTGCAACGTCTTCCAGCAGAAGGACTGTGCAAACACCTTCACCATTCTCTGACTGTCCTGTCCCCAGCACAAGCATCAAGACAGATTTTGAACTTTGAAGCATCAGGTGGAGGGAGTGGTTGAGCCCGTTTGCATTTCAGTAATATATCTCAGAGGGCTACAGCGCCAGCTAGGGAGCCTAGCGGGCCAAGGATGAAGGCAGCTGCCAGCAAATGTGCGAATTACAAAAACATGAAGAGTCAACTGCTCTGGAGGAAGGCAAACATGAAGGCGGAAAGGTAGTTTCAAAATGTCAGTTCTTATTCATATGCTGGTGCCAAGCAGCTGCTGCTCGCTGCCGGCTGGTGATCCAATACCATTGTCTGACCACTTGATTGTTGTTATTGTTGTGTCGAGTATGAAATAGCTCAAATGCTGCAGCATTCTGCCTACTTCCCAATGTGTGTTCAGTCATAACCATTTGGAAACATCTCCTCCTTGATTTGAGAGCAAATGTGAAGGAATTGCTAGGAAGTGACTGAGGATTGACTGAACTTGAGCTGAGGCATCCGAGAGGAACCAAGAGGCTCCAGAACAAACTCTGAGAGCCATGTAAGGCATCCTTTTCAAGTCTGCACAGTAGCAGTGCGAACTGAGATCCTGTGTAGCCATGCTGCTTGCAGTCTCAAAATTGATTCAAGCAGCCACTCTGTCCGCAATCTGCCAATGGCATGCGGTACCTGACCGCTGCCAGAATAGACAAAACGTTACTTTCTTGAAGAATATGCGATTCTTTGTCAGAACGACAGTTTTTGCCCCATTGGACCATACCCGCTATGATTATGGCACCTGCACCCAACACCTATCCTTGCGAAATGGAGGATCCTTGCCTAATGCTCTTGAAGACTAACAAAGGAAGAGGGCTAGGGACTTCAAATCTCCGTTTCTCCCTTGGCATGAACAGCTCTTCAGAGAACTTTGTTGAGGCGCGTTTATACAGCAGGTTCAGGCCAGGGATCTCCTTTGCCAACTATGTCCTGTCTAATTTTAGAAGGAACAGAGCTTACATGGTAAGAGAATTCTCTGCCACCCCAGGCCGCCCCACTCTATTTTATCTCTCAAATCCCCTGAACGTAAGTTTCTAGGTTTCTCTTATCACTTTATGATCCCGTAACTTCTCATCTATTTCGTATTGATTCTGGAGTGTTGTCCTCAGAGAAAATGGGGTATCCACCATATAACCACATTCTCTATCGTTTCTACGAACACAACACATATCTTGAAGAATGTGCTCCATTCTGCTTTTGCTGAACGCAAATAGTCTTCGTCCTGTCGCAGTGGCAAGTTTTGAACAAGGCTCTTGGCGATTGCAGCTCACTGCTTGCGTGCTGTCTGAATTCCCAGCCCCAGCTGTGTTGGACATTCATTTCACCCTCTTAAGCAAGAAGCAGCACTGGAAAGCCAAAGCATCTGATTTGGTGGACCAAAGAGGGTCTCATTATCTACATTATCTACATTCCAAGCAACAAGTCTGCCAACATGCTGATGGTCCCTACCCCCCTGTTGGACCTCTCCCTCCATTCATGTGAGGAGCCGACGTAAGTCGCATGCGAACCACATTCGCTAAAGTGGTTTGAATAGGCAGGCAATGGACAATAGCCGGCGGTCCGCCATGGGTTACCTGGAGGTGCGCCTGCGGGAGGGTGGCAGGCCTGTTGTTCTTCACCCGCTGACTGGCGACCCATGTCTTCCATGATCCCATGAGGAAAGCATCCAAGACATGGCAGAGGGCCTGGTTGGTGTGAGGATAGACCAAAGCCAGGGATAGTTGCTTGGCCACCTGGGCTGCAAAGAGGGCCAGATTGTAGATTATGATATCATTCAGATACTCCTAGCGGTATTCTTGCAGGTAGTTGCCTACTGAGGCGACAATGTTCTCTGCAACTTCGATACTTCAAGGCCGTCAATGCTGTCATACTGTTCAACTACCTTTGCTCTGACAGAACAGATTTCTCTTAGGGGGATCTTTAAAGGCTCATTGAGGTTGTTGGAGGTAGTCAATTGGGCAAGGTTGATCTGGACATGGCCGATGTTGCCAGCGAAGGCTGTGTGATGTTGGCCAAGTCAATGGTGATCCATGGAGGCTGAGCACTGCCTCCAGTTCCAGGGGCAGTGGTCATTCTGCTGGCTCCCGGGGCCAGATTTGCCCATGCTCCCAGATGCACCGACTCCGGCGCCAACTTGGTGCAACTCCAGACATGTTAGTGACAAAGTAACTTGTTGATGCTGAGGTTTCCAGTAGATTATTTATGGCCTTCAATAGTCCTGACTTGTGTCATGATGTCGTTGGTCTTGTCTTGACGAGTTACTTTGCAATGAAGATAGTCGGGGGTGAGTAAGGAACAGGATGGTTCTACCATGTGATGAACTGACGTAAATCTATGACAGCGAGGGGAAATTGGAGAAAATCACGCAAAGTTAGAAGTTGCTAGAGAGGCGCTAACATGGACAAATGAGGGGGCTACTGAAAGCGTTGAAGAGGGTGAAGGAACCACAGCAGTCCCTGGAAGGATGTGTAGGTATGACTTCAGGGGAAAGGGGCTGACTAGGGACTACAGGCCGTTCCCTTGTCAATAAGCACAACGTGGATGGGCTCAAAAGTGGTGCCCGGGACGCTCAGAGTGAAGTCACCCCTGCTTTGGAGATCAATGCAATTTGTGAAGTCTGAAGATGAACCAGAGACAACAAAGGTTCCCTTCGATGACAATCTCACAGCTGTGTGCTCCCAGTGAATGTCACTTATCAATCCAACACCATGCACAGAGGCAAAAAGGAAAGAATGAGTTGGAAAGGCCATTCATCACATTTGAATTCCTTCACCATTTCTAAAATTCATTTTTTGATAACATATCCAGAACTAATGAAGCCATTTGCCAATAACATAAAAAAAGTTTATGGGTAAGAACTTCAAAGAACTGGAGAACAAGGGCGAATGTCAAAGATTTTTGACTGTCGAATGTTGAATGTTATTTAGAATCAACTTCCACACAGACTGAAATATTTTGCATCTTATGGACCACCGATAATGAAATGCCGCTTTGCGGCATTTTAAGCATTTCGCATTTCAAGATTGAGAAAAAGTTCTGCAGCGAGATGAAAATTTGAGTCTTTGGAAGATTGAGCTTAATCAGGGTAACTATTGATAAGAGACGTTTATATTTGGCTGTTGAGGATGGAGATCAGGTTTCAGTTCACGAAAATGTTCTTTCCATTAAAGATTGAGCCCAACAAGTAATCTTACAATTGGCAATGTTTATTTTTGAGCGCTATGTGCCTGAGCAACAAATGCCAAGGCACAAGCAGCAGTCTAAGAAAGTGAAGAAAGATCCAAAGCAGCACACCAAGAATGTCAGAAAATTTTATAGTACTTCAGAAGAAAGTGGCTCAAAGAACTGACTTCTGCTCTCACCAGGACGAGGTTGCTAGAGGGGAGATCACAAAAGTATTATTTTTTACGACGCATGGACGCGATTGCGGCATTAAAAATGATGATGGCGCAAAAATCAGGACCAACATGACTGCAGTGGCATGGGCAAATCATTTCAGGGAATTCCTATAGACCGTCCTTCCCCCGAGTGCTGCTGAGCACTGTTTACAGACAATGCCAACAACAAACACAACAAGAACAAAGGTGACTCTCTAGAAATAGAGTTACTTTCTCTAGAAAAAATGGTGTGAGGGTGGGGGCAAAGTGAGGACAAAAATCAATGTTGACAGAATAGCTAGTGGAGCATGCTGGAAGATCAATGAGCGTCTGAGCGCCCATTTCTATGGCTATCAGGCAGACACACCCCCTTTCAGTGCAAGCCTACCGGGTGTATCCTCTACTTTTCATTAATTCCTATGATCAACAGTGATTCTGAGAGCTAGGTAAGGTTAGGAGGTGTGAATCAACGTTCTGTTCTGACAAACATTGCCAGGGACTGCCAACATCAACCAGATACGGACCACAAGGGGATCAAACACAAGTTGCGACACTAGTGCTGTTTTGGAGATGGTGATATTGTCGTTGTTGTTGCAAGCTGGCTGCTGCTGTGGGGAAATGACCAAGCCATAGTGCTGAATTGGTTTATGAGGGGTCCAGTTTGGGGCATCACGTATAAGAGGGAAACATCAAAAGAGGGCTTAGAGTCGTGGCCCATGGAGGAGTGTGCCCGGTATACTGTGATGAATTGCACCCTTTTCAACTCCTTTGTATCCTTTTTTCCCTCCATATAGGCACTATCTCCGTTTGCAGTCCTGACTTCTCTTCAGCCCAGAAATATCTGTTGTACTCATTCCAATAAGTTCATACATTTATTAGTTTGTAGTCCATCATTTTTGCAATAAAAGCACCTGCATTAGCCGTATTCCCTTGTAAGCTGTCAGAACATGCTCTTGTAAGTTCCATGTTAGCAAGCAGGATCATTGGAAATGTTGCAAAATGCTCAAATCTGTTTGGGAATTCGAAGTTGTAGCTTTTTTAATCTTGTTTATGATCATTGAAAATGACTGATTTTTAAATAGAAACTTGAGCGTTTGCATGATGAGGTGTGTCAATGTTTTTCATGTTGATATTATATAACTTCTTGAATAGCATCTTTTTAGCTGAATGGTTTAACTCAGTTGTTTTAATAGTTTCTGATCAACATCAACCCCATTTGCATGGAACTTTTAATGGCATGCACCAATCGAAAGATCAAATATTGTTAGTAACCAGGGCATGATATCCATTATGGAGATATATATTATCCATTTTGCACTTGATTTGCTCTTGCCAAAACACCGTTTGAATAGTTCACGCCTTCTTTTTTGAACACTTCATACCAGTCTAGCAGAATCAACTTCAAATTGAGGCCTCTATGTTTTCACCTTCTTTTTTAAGGTCAAGTCAAGGTTATTTTAAACTGTTCCACAAGGTTTTCCACAAATGAGTCTTCACTAACACCACCCTCCACCAGACCTCCACTCAAAGCCCACGCCCTTCAAACCAGGGAGACATGAGCCCATCGTTGACACCGTGCAACCCAAATCTGTAGATGACCACCCGATCTGCTCCCGACCCGACCTGACCCGACCCGACCCGCTCCGATCCAAAGTAAGCAAATCAATGATTCTGCAGCGTTCCCACTTAGAATCACCTTCTCTGTCAACCCATCATTGAGGCTGCCAGGCAAAGTTGCACTCCATTACAAATGCAAGTTCGGTCTTGACAGCCCGGACCTCCCCAGGATATATCGCATGCAACCACCAGGAGATCAACTGCACACATAACATTGCAAAGGGGAGCTGGACGCTAGGATAACGTGAGACCTTGCTTGTCATGGCCTGGAACTCCCTCCCAGAGTTGCCTGTGACGGCCCGGAGAACAACCACCCACATTGCAACGAAAGTGGGGTGGAACAGATTACCTAACGAACCCGTCTGTGTTGCCAGATGAGAAGGTGGAACAGATTACTCCTAACCATGTGCGTTGTGACACAAGGGGGTTGAAAAGAATTCCCTGTATCCATCTCCTTCTGGTCCTCGCAAAACCTTATGGATGTTACCTTCAAGATCATCTTAGCACAATCTTCTAGAATAAATTGAGCCTCTACTCCTCCTGGGAATCACACTCATTCTTCTTGAAGTCTATCCAACTCCTTCTTCTCAAACAAGCCTCAACCCCTGTGCAGCTACCAATCCCCGCTCCTCCAGAACGCAAACTCTTCCACACTTCAATTGAGATTCTGTCCCCTCATTTTCTGGCCCCGGAATCTACGGGCAATGTGATGAAGGGTGTCCTTTTCAACTCATTTGTAACCGTCTTTTTAAGCCGCTTGTA
Organism: Blyttiomyces helicus; assembly: GCA_003614705.1. Lineage (NCBI taxonomy): Eukaryota > Fungi > Chytridiomycota > Chytridiomycetes > Blyttiomyces > Blyttiomyces helicus. Next base: position 16,542 of record KZ993829.1, on the reverse strand, counting down.
CCCATCTAGAGTATACTTAGCAACAAAGGACTGTGGCCTGGAAGTCCAGTCTCTGTCCCAGAAATCATTCCTAGCCTTTGTTCCCGATTCTGCTGTGGTCCTTTTGCCCTCTTCGATGCCTTCATTAACCCTTTGATGAACGGTGCACTTTTCTGCTCATTTGGATCCTTTTTTCAATCTGTTTACAGTGTGAGATGATTTGTGTGACTTGTTTAGAGTATGGGAGCACGCTGTCCTGAGATCAGTGATGGTGGGAACCTTCCGTGTTCCAGCTCCGTCTTTGAACTTCACCTGTCTCACTCATCTCCAACCAGGGTGTCACTTTGGTCCAAGAGAGAGACTTCCTCTCCCCTTGTACATTCCATATATAGTGTACATAGCGACGAAGGACTAACTTGTGGTCCAATGTTGGCCTCTTTCCCTGCAATCATACCTAGACTTCCTTCCTGAAACTGCTCTCGTTCCTTCGCCCTCTTCAATGCCTTCAGCGACCATTTCATGAATTGCGCCCTTTTTGACTCATTTGTATCCTTTTTCTCATTTGTTCATATTGTATGAGGAATAATTGGAATATACTTTTTTACTTAGTATGAGGGCACGCTGGTGGGAGGTTGTCGACTGCCGGAACGCTCTTTATTCTCAGTCCTTCTTTGGACTTCAGGTGTTCCACTGATCTCTGTCCTTGGTGGGACTTCCCTCAGAGTGGGGGACTTCCCACGCTCCTCTTGTGATTCCCATCTACATTGTACATAGCAACAGAGGACTGACCTGTGATACTCAGTAAGACTCTTCCCAGTCATTCATACTTACACTTTCTTCAAGAATCTGCTGTGATCTTCACCCTCCCTGTCGCCTTCCGAAACGCACTTCGTTGTCCTTCTTGGCACATCCCCAGCAACCTCGAGCTTTGCCCGTTTTACTTCATTTTCCTCTCGCTGTAAAAGATTGCCGATTCACATCGGTTCATCACAAAATGTGAAAGTTGATGATTGCTGCATCGCTTTCACTTTATCTTCTACTTTATCTTCCCCATGTTCTTTCTTTTTCTGATGACTATGGCATTGGTCAATGTGTTTCATTCTTTCAACAATTGGGGATTTTTGATACATACTTCCGACATACTTTGGACATACTTTGGACATACTTTGGGAGTGTTTTGTTCAACCTCCTATTGAAGACTCGACTTTGAATCATTTCCTTTTCCAATCTGAATCTTTTTCTTTGAAATAATTCAATATTCATTTTGAAATCGTTTCTGATCCGGAAGTGAAATGTATGTTTGAAACCTCAAAAATGTTACTATTTATAGGGAAACATATTTCTTTCAGTGCAACATCACTCCTTGCAATACACACAATCAGCAATGATGGTTTCTGGTCACTTATTTAACATCTGCCCGCTCTAGGTGTAGCCGGTGTGTTATTCACATCATTAAACGATCCAGAAACATCAGAACACGATAGTGTATGAAGCCACCTGAAGTTGAAACAGAACGTGTCCACTGTTATCGTAAGTAAAGAAGGCCAACTGGTGCATCACATCTGCTTTGACAGTAGTCTTCTGGTTGTCATGGTCGACAGGGACCATATTGCTGAGTTGGATCAGTACATTGCTGCAGTTGGATCAGTGTCCCTAATGTAGCAGAAGTTCAATAACCCTGTTCCAATTCGACCCAACTTTTTGATGAAGAAGAGGTTGCCTTAGCCAGGCTGTTCAGCTCCAGTGGGACTCGTGTAAACAGTGGCTGCTACTCGGTTCGGTGTGAGGTTATTCAGTGCTCTTCCGTTGGTGTCTGTCAAGTATTGAACAAAAAGAGTAGGGAGAGGTTTCAGAAGAACTACGGTGTACAGCCTGCAGTGATGGTTACAATTATTTCAACATATCTCATTTTTTCTCGTCTTTGCTGATTTGATTTCCGAACCATACTTTAAATATACTGTTTTATTGTGATAAAAGATGATGGTGTAGGAAGCTGTGCAGCTATTGAATACACCCTTATCAGCTGCTGGTATTTATAGTCCAAGTACTATTGAAACGTTTCAGATCTATTGAATGTATGCCAGCCGACTGTGGTTCACGTCCTACTTTCATAAAAGGCGGCTGGGGCTGTTTGGAAGCCAGACTTCATTTTGAGCCCTTTCCTATTCGTATCTGCATCTCATTTGTTGCAGGCTTTTTTTCGCTATTTGGAATATCACACTACACACAAGAGAGATGATGTCCTTTCGAGTTGAATCAACGGGTTAGTTTCGGATGATAACATATTCGAAACACACTCCAAACGCGTGTGTTAGGCTTGCATTCGCTTTCATTAAATGACAAAAACCTCATCTCATGCACGGTACCTTGTTCTAGTTCCAATATATATAATTGATATATGGATAAGCATCCAAATCGTTGAACTTTGGATGCTTTACTGCTTTCATATCTGTTTTCATTCCCAGGTATCTTGAAAATCAGAGGTACAATAATTTCTAAATCCTTCCATAGCCCACATCATAAAGTAGGAGTTCCACCGAATAATCGAGACCCCAAGACTCCAAATACTCCCTCGGACCCCTCTACATTAAGATCGTTGCCTCTCATCCCCTTTCGGCACCCACAGCTCAGAAACCAAAGAGGCGCTTGAGCAAAAAAAAAAAAAAAAAAAAAAAAAGAGAAACAGTAGTGTGCTCGCCCCACCCTTCTCCAGCAACCACTCAACAACTTCCCCTACAGAAAAACTACGCCCTCTCCTTCCCTTTCATCCCGATCCGACATCGTCCTTTCCTTCCGCCAATCGCGAGGTCACAGCGGCAGCCACACGCCAACGACGCCGTTACAGTGTTCGTTGAGTTGGAAGCTGTCAAAGTTTTTGCCCTTCAGGTCGACGGTTGAGGCGCAGACGTGCAAGGTGAGGCAACTCCGCAGTCTGGGAAGAATCGTAGTGAATCGAGGTCCTGTGTAACTATCATGTGTAAGCAGAACGCAGTTTCAAAAATCAATTTGCGTAGCCACATTCTTCCAGCTTCCAGGTAGCTGCTAAGTACTTGAATGAATGCATTTCTCTTGTAAAATATGCAATACTGTGTAACTAAGGGACACCTACACCCAGGCACACTTCTCCTTGCCTGTTCCCTTATTGACGCAGCGACTAAAAATCAAAACATAGGATCATGCGACTGCAACGGGATATCTGCGGGGGGCTGAGTGAATTTCGAGGAGATGAGTGCATGTTGCCGCACTCTGTTTAGCCACTTCTAGCTGGGTCGCAAAGCTCCTAGACCGCGAAACGGTGCAAATTGCATTTGATTTTTGGCGCCACGGAGACGGCCGGCAAAGATAAGTACAAATATATTGTCCTCTCTTGAACCCTCACCTTCTGCTTTCTCCTTCAATCTCTCCCACCTGCTGCCAATAACGACATGGATAGCCAGTGCAAACACTTAAACATCATTCCTGGCGACGTCGATGGCGATTATTCGCTCGACAACAATAATCTACAAGCTGCCATATCCTTGCAAGACTGCCAGAACCAATGCATCCAGTCCTGCTCTTCGGGAGGGGAATGTTTTTGGTACAAATGGGTATGTGACCTACGTGTATTGGGCCGCTGCGACCTGCTGGGATAGTATTTGGAGGAAGGTGGCCTGCGAGGGGGCAGGGAAGATTACTGCATACGAAAACGTTTCTAATTCGTCCTTCGGGCATCTCAGAAACAGTCGACTCTTCAATGCTGGTTGGAGCAACCACATTACAGACCCTCCAGCACCCTCTTTGTGAAGGCTGCCAATCCCCCTCTCACGATTCCAGACTATACCTTTCTTCTCACAGCGATGCCCTCCAACCCAATCGTTCTGGGTACTGTTCTGAATTCCAAAGAAAATGCACAAACTCCTGCCAACACAACCAATCCTGCATACTTGCCACGTGGATGAACTCAAAGTGCACTCTGATCCAGTTCTCAGATCCGAAGTCCGAAGTCCAGAATGGCCTCTCGAGTTTCTTCTTCGCCGGAGCCATCCTCTTGCAACCTTTTACTTCCAGCCCCCCTCTATCCTCCCACAAATTCCGACCCCCTCTTTCACAACCTCCCCCTCTACCACTTCCACTTCCGCCACGCCTTCTTCGCCGCCGACCGCTGTTCCTCCAGCAGAATCTGCTCTCTCTCCTGCGCAGTCATCCTTCCCCTCATCAGCCCCTTCCACCTCGTCAAATCCCTCCTCATTGTCTGTGGCCTCATCTCTCCCCACTTCCACGTCTTCGTCCTTTGGAGTTTCAACCGTCAGAATCGTCCCTGGCCTCGCAGGCGGCATCGTGATTGTCGCAGTCGCGGGGTTTCTGCTCTGGCGGTGGCGCCATTCCAGCAGAGGTCAGCGCGAGTTCCGCACAGCTCCTCCCTCGCGACCGGGGGAGGCCATGGGCCCCACATACGTCCTGCCCCACGAACCCCTCGTCCCCATGCTTGCCGCGAGGCCCTCGAACGAACCGACCTCCTACCCTAACTCAGTCTCGCCTCAAAACACGCCCATCGAGAACCAAGGCTTCTCGTCTCCTACGGTCGTCATGACACAAGACGCGTTCATGAGCCCCCCCGACTACCCCTCCGTGCCACGCACTCCCTACGAGATTTTCACCGCCTGTCGCGCCCTGCCGGTACCCGACAAAGGCGAAATTGTTCTCGATGGCGTCGCAGTTGCTCTCGCTGATCATGTCCCAAAACAAGGCGACAAGCTCGCGCTCTGTATCGGAGATAAGGTCGTCGTTGAGGAGGTGCTTGAGAATGGCTGGGCGCGTGGGCGGCGCGTTGCGGATGGTCTCGTCGGGTTGTTTCCCTCTGCGGCGGTGCTGCATTAGGCAGTGATGTTTCCCTACGATCGACCGCCTGTTCTGCCACCTACTTGATTCCTCAACTTCTGGCCCCCTCGCCTATCCACACCGTACACCTGCTATTTTCCCACTCTGTCTAAGTTGCGCCACTTGCCCTCTTTTGTTGTGTCTCCTGTTTATATTATGTTATATTGCCTCTTTTCCTTTCAATTCTTCCCCCTCGGTCTGGGTGTCGGCATCGAGCGTTGCCCCCTCGCCCTGCAATACCTGCCAATTTCCACTTCACATCCGCATTCTGGGAGATCATAGCCAGTTGACAATGTCATGTAATCGTGACAAGTGGCTGGCCGCAAAGCTCGGATTCGCAACGAATATACACTGTTGGTGAAGTTGATAAGATCACTGTCGGAATCAAACCGTTCTTCAATGTGACAATGGTATAATAAAATATAAAATGCTTATTGGAGGCCAAAGGCCTTCACCGCAGCACATATGTCGATCTTGATTTCAATTTTGAAACACAAAATGCTTATCGCTAAACTGACATCGATCTCCATTTCAAACGCAAAATATGTTCATGTCGATCTCGATTGCAAATGTGAAATGTTTTCATGCCGATCTCCATTTCAAACGCAAAATATGTTCATGTGGATCTCGATTGCAAATGCGAACTGTTTTCATGACGATCTCGATTTCAATTCTTCAAGGAAAGAACATATGTTCATTTTCAAATGCCAAATATACACATTGCTGATCGATAGATACACTTGTTGAGCTCAATCTTCAAAGGAAAAAACATCTTCATGAGCTAGAACTCTTGTCTCTCGACATCTTGATCTTTGCCTTGTATTGAAGGAGCGACTGTGAATCATTTTCTATTCATATCTGAGTCGTTCTTCCCGCATCCATTTATGGATGCTGCTCCCCGCCTGAAAATGTGGGAGGCCACAAAGCAACAATAAACCTAACACATAACTCCTCTTTGAGATCTTTTTATGTCTTTGAGTTTTTGAGGACAAAAATTTCTGAATTATTTAGCGAGAGACAATCTTGATGATTGAATGTGTTTTTTTATACTCTCACAATCTATGGATTTAATTACTCTTTTATTACCATGTTCTCTTGACTTTGCTGTTTCTTTATTAAAGTTGTCAGAAAATGTCAATGATTTCCAGACTCAACTTTGAACCATTTTCGATTCCAATCTGAATCTTCTTCGTTGAAATAATTAACATTTATTTCAGAATGGTTTCTTATTCCTATATCAATCAAATTTAATACTATTCTGGCCAAAAGCGAACGGTACGACAGCTGCCTTTGCTTGGTTGACCACTTCTCCACCTGAATCATCCTTGTGCTAACCAACTCGGGATGGACAGTGCAAACCATGGCAGATCCCTTCAACTTGCAGGTATACGCCCAGCTCAGCTACTTTCAGGTCTTTGTTGTTGACCACGTTATCGACTGACCCCTGGGCAGAGGCCGCTAACCAGCTAAACGAGACTCTGAATAGTGAATGTTGAACATGTGTTGGTTGCATGAGTGTTTTGTTGATTGTTGATTGTTGATTGTTGATCGTTGAGCCTTGATTACTGATTGTTTTGTTGATTGTTTTGTTGATTGTTGAGTGTTGATTGTTTGCTGTTGATTGTTGATCCTGGGTTGCTGATTCCTTCACCAATCGTTTTGTTGTTTGTTGAGTGTTGCCTGTTGATTATCTTGTTGATTTTTGATTGTTAATTGTTTCACTCATTGTTGAGTGTTTTTTTGATTATTTGTTTATCAACCAATCTTCTCTGAGAAGATTGAAAGCGGCATAAGCATTCTGTATTTTTTGCATTTCAAGATTGAGATCAACTTGTAGACCAAAAGCAATATTTTTCACATTTTACGAGATTCGCAAGATTGAGAGCATCAACGAGAGCATCAATGAAAGAATCAACAAAGGAATTATCAAAAACGGTTAAGAAGTGGATTTTATTCATTGATACTGGATGAAGAGGTTTAGATGGGGGAGCACAACGGACACTACATTCGATTGGTAACACTCGGTAAGGCTTCAGCGCGCACCACTCTTGAGCTATCACAACATATTTGGATGTTGATCATTTGCTGGTTGCAAATTGAATGACTGATTGAACTTGAATCATGACTCAATTGTGCTTGTTGACAGAGAAACCTATCCATACAGAATATCAACCAAGACATGGCTCCAGCTCTCCACAAAGTTGGATGATCCCGAAGGGATAAGGGAATGGTGAACATATGGGGTGTCAACTTGTAAGGACTGCTTGAGGAAATTATTATTGCATAACCACATTAATGCGAAACATTAACCACAGAGTTGGAGTGACAAAAGAGGAGATTCAAAGACAGAAGAAGGAAGAAGAAACAAAGAGCAGCAGACCAGAAAAGGTTTTAGCCTCGGGAAGAAAAAAAGTAGCAAGAGAGTTTTATTCATGGACAGGTTACGAAAGTGAAAAATATTTATTCAAACATCAGAGCTGGTGTCTTTTTTTTGCGAATCTAACTTAGAAATATGTAAGGCACGCAATTATTACCACAGTAGGTTTTGTAGTGTATTTTATTATGGTAAGGAGAATTCCCCTGGTATGTGTGTGGTAGGAGTTTTCCTTCTTGATAGCTTTGTTGCGATGAAGGGAAGTTGCGCAGGGTGGCAAAGTGACATATGGTCGAGAGAATAACTTACTGTGGTAACCGATGCAGAGGACACACCTCCAGTGGGAAGGTGCTGAGCGGCAAAGCTCTAGAAGAATCATGAAATAAATGCAAGGAAGGAACGATGAAGAAGGGTTAAAGTAACATGATTGCAGGTGGTATGGTAGGATCTGAGCAGAGATTCCATGTAATCCTATCGAAAAGGACGAGGAAGAACTCAAGCGCTTCATATGAACCACCTTTGGTGGGAAGGCACAGAGAAGACTAGGGTTATCCTGCTTCCTCTTCAATCATAACGCTTGCGGTTGTACGGTTGCGGTTGTACGGTTATCCGGCGCCTTCTTGCATCCAAATGTAGAGAGTGGAAGAGTTCTTTTCTCTTGCCACTTCTTCTACACTCTGGTGTCCTTGATGTCCTCGACCTACTTTGTGTTGAGTCCCGGTGGCCAAGTCATTTGACAAGAAAAGGTGGACCATATCATCCATCCTTGTTTTGTTGGCTGTTGTACCCTTGATGTTATATATCTTCTGCACAATCCACTTGTCTCGCCTCCTTTATCAATTGTAGCAGGGTATGATAGAGAGTTGGCTGATCACAGCCCTGAGTTAGGCCAGGGCTGATGAGGGGCTTACTTAACGAGCAATGAGCTCTCCAACAGAGTTGGGCTCGCAATTTTGATTGACGGAGCTGGTGTATTGGTCTTGCGCCTATCCAAGGTCCATCTCCAAGATTGCCTTAGAGTCCTTCTGATCCTGGGCGAATCCTAGTAGCTGCTTTTGAGTGGTTGATTTGCCTCGACTTCGATTTTCAGGTTAGCTGAATTCAAGAGAGTTGGGGACATAGCCTCGGTTAGTGAGGAATGGAGGTAGTTCAAGGTCTCTGGTAGGCGTGGTGTTAATATTGGATTAGATGATCAATGGAGGTCTTGACCAGATGCAGTCCAATGCAAAGGTCAGCCCTTAATCATGGACACTGACTCGATCAGATACAAATAGCCCAGGATCAGGAGAATCTTACCCTTGGCCAAGCCATTGTCCAATCTATCATGCAGAACCAAAGGGCCATGACACAAGTCAGAGTTCCCCAGGATATTTACGAAACGACCAGTTTGCCGTCGATGCCCACAATGACTTTGCCCTTAAAGACATCAAGGGTTACAGCCAAGAAGAACACAACCACACCCATAATGACGCCAAATATGACACCACCTAGCTTCACCTTGGTATCCTACTTTCCCAGTTGGCACTCCTCAGGTTGTCACCTTTGCACCGTCTTCAGAATCTCCACACCATTCCATACTAGATGGGACAGCCCTCAGACTTTGCACCAGCCAGGCGCTCTGCTGGCCTTCCCATTTCCTTGTGCCATGGCTCTCCTATCCACCTACGCGGAGCCAAGCTTTTTCCCAGTTGGATATGGCAACCCTGCCCTCGCACCGTTGCCAACATTGCTTTCTTAAGCTGCTCGTGGACAGCTGGGTGCAATCATTGCAATTCACAGCCTGCCGCAGCTTAGGGGGGGTACAGACGCACATAATGGAGTGCTAGCAGAGGACAGGGCCGTTGTTACAGACAAGGAGGCGGATCCTCCTGAGGCACCAGAGCTCAAGGAAATGTTTGTGGGGATACTGTTCACTGAAGAAGAGGCAAGGCAGTAGCACCTGGTACACCGCTACTCACTTCTTTGAAGCTGAGCCACAGAAGACTGCCCGCGACACAAACCCTCAACCTGAACGTCGTGGAAATCCATATTACTCATGTCGCCATCCCGAATCAGCTCCTTGATCAGATCAACCTAAAACCAACAGTCAACTTGGCGACAAACAGACAAGACAGCTTCCTCCAGGAGTCGATCAACAAATACAACAAAAAGACCCTGTTCCAGCCAATGGTCGGCCTTCAGCCTGATCAAGACAAGCACAACTTCTCACTTGATCTTATAGAAGACCCTCAATCAAAATTATCCCCACTTCGCCCGCTTGCCTAAGATGAGCTGGACAAATTGAAGAAGCAGATTGATTGCTTCCAAGAAAAAGGATGTAGTTGGCATTCTCGGTCAGCATGGACAGCGCCCATTGTATTCTCTGAGAATGTAGACAACGGTGTGCAACTATGACGTGACCATCTTGGTCTCAACTCTGTCACATAGCAATATCGGAAGCTTCTTCCCACCCTCCTCGGGATTTGCAACCAACTTGCAGATACAAGAAACCTCACCCATAACGACGTTAAAGATGCCTGCCATCTGAGTTGAAGACACTGTAAAGAAAGCAGCGACTCGAATAAGATTCGGCCACTTCGAATTGCCAGTCATGCTGTTTGGAGTACCGAACACCCCAGCCTGCTTCCAAAACTTCATGAGCTCCATCCTCAGTCATCTCTACAACAAGTTTGTCATCTCTTACCTCAACGACATCATATTCCAAAAAGATCGGAGAAGAACACAAGCCTCACTCTGATAAAGTCTGGGGGATCCTGCTCAAGAACGAGCTGAGCTTTAAGCCCAGCAGACACCCCTGGGGCCAGGAGGGAGGCACGTTCTGTGGTCACCAAGTTGGGCACACCAGCATCTCTGTAACCCCATCCAAAATTGCCAACGTCCCAAAATGGGAAACCTCCCAAAACACCAACAACTTCCAATCCTTCCTAGGACTCACCATATGCCTAGTACAGTATGGTGATAACTTCTCTGACATTTTCTACCTGCTTTCAGAATTACAACCAGAAAAGAAATCCTGGGTCTGGACCTAATGCGAGCAGTTCTCCTGTGAACATCTCAAGCACGCCATCTCAACTGCATCTGTGCTTGCCTGTTTCAATCCCAGCCTGGAATCCTATGTTTTCTCCAAAGCCTTAGACTAAGCCATAGGTGAATGGATGGCTCGGTAGACTAAGGTGAACGATCCGATTCCAACGCTGATTCTGACCACTATCAGGGACCAGACCAACTCCCTCGACTTTGACCAATCTAGATCTTCAGCTGGAACAGGCCCTCTGCGGCCCGCACTCTCAGTCGCAGTGGAGAGGCAAGGACGTTTGACCGGTGTGTATTTTCGTGAGGAAAGACTAGTCTAGCGTACAAGCATCGGCCGTCGTGGACAAAGGAGTCGACGGCGCAACAGAAAAAAATGATGTCTACCACGGCTCCGGCTCCCCCCTCTCGAAATGAATATACAATAAAATAGCGATAGCGGCTGGAATGCTTGGGGCAGTTCCGGCCCCTCGGGCCCTACAGGCCCTACGGGCCCTGGTAGCCCGTAGCCCTACTGGGCCCTGATAGCGGCTGGAACTGCCCCAAGCATTCCATCAGCCACAAGATGAACCCAGCAGAGCTCAACTTCCAAGTACATGAAAAAGAGCCTCTCGCCCTTGTCAAACTCCTTCAAACCAATCGCCACAAGGCTATCCGATCCCCTTTCAGGCATTCATTGACGACAAGTCCCTCATCCATCTGAACACTCAGCCAAAGCTGAGCCGTTGACAAGCTGGTGGGATCGAGGAACTCCATGAACATGACTTCTCTATTGCATATTTGCCGTGTAGATACAATTCTGTTGCAGAGGTTCCTTCTTGTACACGACAATATGCCCCAAGGTGCGCCTAATGCAAAGAACCACTCCGATTACTTGTCAGCATCCTCCCCATCTCAGATCTCAAGGACCAATCGACTGACTATCTGACAACTTCATCAACCCGGAGAGAGCAGCAGCTAGGCTCCACTAAGTGGCCACCGATGACTTTGCCCTTGATATTAAGCCAAGACTAGCTGGCATCGGATCTGAAACCTCAAAGCCAAGCGAACTCACCAAACATACATTCGACAACAGCGCCCTCTACTACCACGATTGACTCTACACTCCTGAGGTCATGCGCCGATCCATCATGCAGCGGAGACACGAAGGAATTGCCAATGGTAGTCACAAGGCCAAGACTGGTACTCCAACCCATTCAATCGAAACCGCCGGCCTATCCTCTACATAGCCGGCTTGAGTCGAAACGCGTATGTTTTTTCCCAGGTTAACACAAGGGCTTCATCCAGGGGCACTCCAAGCCTAAGCGGTCAACGGTCCTGCACTAGGGTTATCAGGCTCCTTCTTGCGTTGTAGCAAGTGCGGTTGCGGGGTTATCCGGCGCCCTATTGCGTCGTATATGGAGACCATCTATGTCTCCCAAAGGGCAATGTAATTCTAATGTTCTACTGCTTCATCTTGCTATGAAGTCATATTCACCCCCCAAAAGGACACAGAGACAGCATCCAACAACAACTTTTCAAATATCGACAATTCGAAATAACCAAGCAGAGATAAAGTTGACAAGGCCTGTAGATCAAAGTAAACGATGAGTAGATGGCTGCTTTGGGTCCGCATCAAGAGCCACAAGTCCTTTGCATTCAGTGGTTGAGGTTTTGGTCAGGCTCAAAGCGGCAGATAATAACGGCGTTTCTTTTGGGTGAGCATGGAGCGGGAGCAGTCTAGCGGCTCTTTCTTGTCTACCGAATAGTTCAGCTCCGCCAGCTTCATGTTGTTTCTGAAGTAGGAGATGAGTCACAGTCTAGGGAGGGTGGTCAAAATTCTGACAGTGATAGAAGTGGCCTCGGATTCAGGTGATCTTCTTTAGCCCCCTGGGCTACCCATCCGTAATGGGAGATGTCGGATAAGACCTGGGTTTCTAAGCTACTGTTTAAGCGCCCGAGCGCTGGTGCGGTGGAGATGGCGGGTTGGCGATGCTCGAAGGCAAACTGCTTGTGTTCCGTCCACGTCAAGGGTTTCCTTTCCCACTGTAGTTCTGAAACCAGGTAGGAGATCTCTGAGTAGTTGTCAATATAAGGCAGGATGCAGTTGGTGAATCTCATGAAGAGCGGATGTTGGGGGTGTTTTGCGGGATTTCTCGTTTGAGGATGGTGGCAATTTTAATTAGTGGGATGGAGATATCGTCACACCAGACTTGATGAATGCAGAACTTGGCTTCTTTGTTACCCCAGAGGCATTTCCTTGGCTTGATTTTCAGCTCACGCTTTGGTAGGATCACCAGGACTTATTCAACATGTCCTTCATGCTTTTGTTCAGTTTTTGAGTACGTTCGTAGGTCGTCAAGGTAGGGGATTACAAATTTTTTGAGCATTTGACCGAGGATGGAGTTCATGAATCGTTGGAAGCAGGTTGCGGCAAAATATAACCTAACTGATATCACTACGAACTCAAAGTGGTTGTCTCTTATTTGAATTGCTGTGTCCTTGAGAGTGTCATCTTCGACACGGAATTGATGGTAGGCACCCTTGACATCCACAAGTGTGAAGTATCTAGCTTCTGCTAGACAGTTGGGCATCCCAAGGAAGCTGGGCAGCAGCGTCCTGTCTAGTTTGGTGACCGAGTTGAGGCCACAATAGTTAGGGCATAGTTGCAGGCTGCCATCTTTTTTTTGGCGAATAGGATGGGCGCTTGCCATGCTGACCAAGAATGCCAAATCCATATTTTTCTAGGTAACCATCGATATGATAGTATAGTGCATCTAGCTCATCTTTGGGAGTACACAGGCAGCGAAGAGAATTTTGGCTGAGTGTCTTTGTTGAGATCAATCGAGAAGATATGCTTTCTTTGATCAGGTGGAAGACGGACGTTTGGCTGGAACAGAGTTCTTTAAATGTTTCTGTTGATCATCTCTTTGAGGAAACTATCCTGTCTATTGGGTGTGTCGTCGACTGTCAGTTTCAGGGTGATCTGATCAAGAAGCTGCTGAGTAGTGGCAAACCAAGTAGTACGGATTTCAATGACGTGCAGTTTGTCAGAGCTGCATTCTTGGGTGCAGTCAACAACAGATTCGAATTAGCCGCGGCACCAATCTTTGTGAAACTTGTTGTGTTTCATCTCTGTAGCGCGTAAAACGGGAATCAATTGAGAGGGTTCAGGATCTCAGAGTCCGAGTTTGTAGGTTAAGTCCACGGAAAAGATTCAAGGGTTGGGGCAAGGGCTATACTTCTCTGATTCTAGGATTCAAGTTGTTTCCCATCCACAGAGGACCAGCTGCAAGGGAATACTGAATTTTTGCTTTTGATGTTCAAATTCTATCTCTGGTCTTGTTGCACTGTGAGGCCAAGCATTAGTGAGTACTTAAACCTGCTGAGTTAGAGGAAGGCCAAGGATAACATTGCATCTGATGCAGGTGACGAGAAAAGGTAGGGCCTTAAGCTTGGCTACATTCCTTGAAGCTGGGTTTAACAGGCAGAACACGAGTCATTTAGGTGGATCGCGTTGATTCGCCTCCGGCGGCAAGGTCAATCTGATGAAATCCAAAGGACTTGACTCTGAAGATCCAGTGCTTGGTGGTGAAGCTGTCAGATGTTGCTAGTGTGTTGCATCCGGAGACTACGAGGAATCTCGCGAAGCGCCCATTGAAGTGAGCATGGATGACAGGACGATTGACGATGAGGGGCTCAATAGCTTCCTTGATGAACAAAGTAAGGGTAGCTTCTTTGCCTTTGTGGTTCTCTGGATTTCCGCTTATGCGCCAGCAAATTTGGATCCTTCGCTGGCGCATTCGAAAATCTGAATCATCCGTGAAGGTGTCCAAGAAGAGGTCCCCTAAGTAGTCTAACCTCTGGGATACCGTTTGCACCTGTGAGATCTGCATGGCGTGATCAGGGTTCACCGTTCCAAGGTTAGGGTTCATCCCAAGGTTGTTGATTTCGAAATGATGGTCTAGCATGTCCTGGCTTTGAAGAATTGTGTCACGGAGAACCTGCTGCTGCTCCGCTTCAAAGGCGTGAGCAGTTGTGTGCAAGGTACTACTTCTGCGTCCTCCTCTTCCGCGAGCGGTACCCTGCAAGTGTTTTCTCAAGAGCTGGCGCCTCAGGGAGGTCCGCCTCGTCGTCAGCAATAACCGCCACGTCCCCTGCCGCTGCTCCTGAATGAGCCTCAATATCCCCTCCAGCCTGTGTCGGGCTGTGGAAATGTAATGATTGCGCCCAGCTGTCCAGGAACAGCTGAAGGAAGCAAAGTCTGAAATGATGCGAGAATAGGGTGGCCGTATTCAGCTAGGCAAGCACTTGACCGAGTGAAGGCGGATGCGACAGGCATGGCGCCAGGGAATGTAAAGTCTGCTGAGGGCCTGACAGGCGCCAATTCTGCAAGGTCTGTCCCATCCTGCATGGACTGGTGCAGTGGTTTCTAAGAGAGTATGAAGGCGACGACCGAGGGAGTGCCGACTGGAATGGTAGGAAACTGAGCTGCACCAAGGCGTCAGCGTATTTGCACCGCTCTGGGAGCTGTCATGTTCTTCTTGGACTGGACTGTTGACTTCTACGTGGCCAAAGCTTTTGTGAGCGTCAACGGCTTAGCTGATTCTTTTGTTAATATCCTGGGAGACTTCGACTTGTGTCGTGGTCGTCTCGTTCTGAACGATTGATTGGACGACGGCGGCGCCAAAGGTACAATTTTTCATTATTCTGGCCTTGTAGTAGTTAATCAGGTCAGGGGCTTACCGTTGTATTTGATTGCAAGGCATGCTTGGTTGGAAAGACTGTCGTACTAGTGGGTGTGTTCAGATAAGCTCACTCGGAAGACGACGTTGGCAAGTTTGAGCTTGATGCGGTTGCCCATGTTGTTGGGGAAGTAGTGATTCACAAAGGCAGTGATCTGGGAAGGTACCAGGAGATGCACCTGCCAGAGGGGCGATATGCCTCTTGTATTTCTCAGGCTAGTTAGTGATGCTTGCATGACTCAATGAGGAATGTGTCAAAGGCGTGGCAGATGTCCCGGTTGGTGAGAGGGTTGACTGTAGGCAGCAGTGGTTGATTGGCCGCCTGGGCTGCAAAGAGGACTGCATTGTCGATGGCAATTTGCTTCAGGTTCTCTTTGTGGTATTCTTCAAGCTAGTAGCTCACTGGGGAGACAAAGTTCGATGCTACTTCAATACTTCAGTCTAGGCCATCCCAGTTTGGCTTTGCCAGAATAGAGTTCTTTTCGGAAATCCCGCAGTTTTCAGGAAGGAAGTGCTGCTCTGATCGCATGGAAAGAGTCTAACTCAGGACCACATGTCCGCCCTTTGTCGCTATGTACCATGTGGACAGGAATTACAATGGAGAGCGAGAAGTCTCTCACTTGAAGCAGCGTCACACTGGGGTCAAATATTAGTGCGATGCGTGAAGTCCAGAGATTGATCAGGAACAAGGAGGGTTCTGGCTGTCAATGATCTCACAACCGGGTGCTCCCATACTCTAAGTAAATCCCATTTATCAATCCCACACTATAAACGGAGGGTAAAAGGATGGGAATGGGTCGAAAAGGGTGCAATTCATCACATGTACCTAGTCAGACCCTTTTCCCTCCCAATCATACATGGACTATGAGCCACGGTACAGGTCATGATCCAGAGCCTTCGTACATCGCAAGAAAGCCCCAGACTTCATGGTTGGCGACAAAGTATGGTCGCGACGCCGCACTACCCTCGGACAAGTATGACTTCAAGCGACTCGGGCTGTTCCCCATCGCAGCCTGCATCAACCCCGTCATGTTCCGCCTCAAACTACCGGACACTATGCCCATTCACCTGGTGTTTCACATCTCCCTACTTGAACCATATCACCCTGCGACCGTCCCTGGTTGTACTCCGCAACCGCCGCCACATGACAAGATTGCCAACGAACCAGAGTACAAGGTCAGCGAAACCCTTAACTCAAAGATCCTGCGGCGGCGACTTTACAACCTGGTTGCCTGGGAGCCTGAAGCCCATATGGCTAACGCGCCAGAGAAGGTCGCTGAGTTCCACCAGTGATACCCAGCAAAGCCCAAGTCAGCTGCTCCTGGTTTGTTTGCTAGAGGAGGAGGTACTGTCATGATCCAGAGCGAAGATACAAGTCTTAACCAAGACCCACGGTACGGGTCATGATCCAGAGCCATGGTATGTATGGGTGATGACCCAGAGCCACGGTACAGGTTGTGACCCGTAACCACCGTACAGGTCATGACCCGGAGCGCAGGTATAGGTCATGACCCGAAGCCACGGTACATTGCATGATCCAGAGCCATGGCACTTGGATACCATCTAGCACACCCCCTA
>KZ993828.1:0-35943 GCA_003614705.1 Blyttiomyces helicus | reverse complement strand
ACTTCAAACCCTCATATCTCCACCAATAATGATCCAAATCCAACAAATGAAAGTGTTCCAGAAACCTCCCGACAAGGAGGACAGCTCAGCGAGACTCTGGATCATGACACTACCTGTTGGCAGGATTTCGAAATATGAGATTTATACGCATGATTATTTTATGTTCATAACCCTATACCTGTTTTGTCAAAACGGCAGTGTATGTTGCTGAACGACTTGGTCCATGTTTTTTACATGCCACCGAACTGGGATTTATGTCCTGTTTTCAAAAAAGGTGGCTGGGCTATCATGAAGTCAGACTCCTCTCTGAATCATTCCACTTTTGATCTGACTCTTTTTTGTTGCCAGTGACATCCCTTGATCTGATTGGAACCATTTTCTAGTCTTGAATCGTTTATAGAGCCTCCGGGAGCGATATCTAAAATATGGTTGCTCTGCTGAAGCGATTTCTTACCTCCAACCAAAATTTTTATTTCTGCCCTTCTTGTTCATACTACTCATTGGCCCCAATTACGTGGTCATGATTCAGCTGGTAACTGGCTTCCCAGCCCTTGACCTGAGAACTTCTTGAGTCTTCTAGAGCATTCCTGTACATTCCTTACCTCAGGAAGTTGCCACACACCCTTCACAACAAAACTCTAGAAAATGTAAAACCATAATCATGCACATATTGGTAAATAATCTTCCTTACCACGGTAACAAACTGCAAACCTTCCCATTTCAAAGATCAATTGCGTTGATTCTTTCTCTTTTAGATTACGGAAAAGCTAGGTTAGTGAGGTTGTGTAAATCACTTAACGTGCTATCATCAGCCCAGGGACCCTTGCACTGGTTTCAGGGTTCTGAGCTGGCGTCCACACAGCCGCCCGTGCATGAAATAATCAGAGGGGCAGGAAGAAAAAGGTCATTGGTAACCCCTATCCTCCGACCGAACCTGTTATCAAGCTGCTTTAGGGTCTGCCGCAGCTGTCGGTTCCTTCTGCATGGTGTACTTCTGCATATCAGCTGATTGCAGAACCTCTTTTCCATTAGTCCCCCCTGCAGAAGTATCTCTCCCTCGTCAGGGCAATCTTTGATGTTTTCAAGTTCTCTGTCGGCCTGACCTTCATCCAATTTGTTGGCTTGAGCATCCTCCTTGCCAAACATAGATCAGACGTTAAGGTGATCCGCAACATGTGGGCGTTCTCACAGCTGAAGGATGCCTAGCAGCATCCTGACTGTGCCTCTGGGATGACTTACATTATTTGGGTTATTGGCATTGGCAATGATGTGTGCCACTCAGTTCAATGTAAAAGTCATTCAGACAACCCCTGCCTCCCTTCTTGACTTGTCTTAACGTCAACTCAAATAGGTATCACTCGTTTTGTATCCTCTGTTCGTGTGTTTGGTGTGAAAAGAGCCTCTCATAAGCCAATAGATGGAACACTGTTTACGTACCCTCCCAACCTCATTGTGAGCTGTGAACAATATGCAGAACAAGGCGCTTTTAAGTGCAGGCACAGAGTGTGAAAGTGAACCTGAAGGTTTCAGAGATAGGCTTGCTGGCACCTGCACAGTTGGCACTCTATGTGCAGCGGGTCTCATCAGCACCAAGCACCAGAACGTAACCTTCTGCCCAACATGATCCCTGCTCCCGAGCAACAACAGTTGAGATACAAGGGAACGAAGCAACATTGTATTGCAAAATTCTTCCCTAAGCGACCAACTTGATATGCGATGGAGTGAAAGAGGGCGGCTTTTCGCACTTGGCACTGGAAGTTGTAAGCCGATGTTTGATTTTGTGCGAGTTGCAAGGTACATATGGAATATAAGCAAATTGAGATGTTTGGAGATGGGAGAGGGGAGCTGGGTAGGGGAACAAAGAGGAACTCTATGTCATAGACTGCCTCCACAAGCGACCAATCCCCATAAGGAAATGGTTCAATAGTCAAGGAATGCAGGAAGTGCTCATCCCCGGTTTTCACATTGCGGGTCTCCACCATCCAAGCCATAGCAGTGAGGCCACGGGAAGCAATCGAGTTGGGCGCCGTTGGAGCGCAGCCGGGCTTGTGAAAGATGTAGATCCCCTCGAAGCCGGTCTCGCCGGGGGCAAGACTTGAGGGAAACATTCCTGGTCTGTCACAGCCCCTGACGCCCCTGCTGCCCCTGCTGTCCCCATCTCTCTGGATCACATTTCCCTGGTCTTCACCAGGGCCGCCCCCGCTGCCCCGCTGCGGTCCCCGGATAAGCTCTCCTTTGGCGTCAAACCAAGGGCATCTACAGGGATAATTGCTGCTGAGGCGTAGGAGGTAGTCAAGCTACCGCTCCAGTAGTTGGGTAGGCGGCGTTCCGGCGGCAGCGATTTCGCTATTTCATTGAAGAGCGCGCTGGGCATTCTGACGAGAGGACCAGATGGTTGTCCTTGTTGCAGTCTAGTTGGCCCTTACCATGGGACATACCTGTGAGCATGAACAGGAGGAGCTGTATTGAGGAAGAGGGTTGAAAGTGACAAGTGGATGTCGTAGGAGAACAGGTAACATAGGTGTGACAGCTTGTAAATGCATTGCCGCTGTGGCACGGGGCGTCAACTGTGTGAGGCTCAGAAGGGGGAAGAGGACGAACAGAGGGTCCAAACTAGTTGGGTGATGGATGGTTCACTGCAGACTGGTAGAGGACGCTGCACCAGTACAGGCTGCTGGCCACAAGGTGTGAGAGGTAGGTTATAATGATGACGGGGACCATGGAATATGAATTGAAACGTTCAGTGAATTGTATACATAATTTATCAGCTCAAGCCTCAAAGCTTGTCACTGAGGCCCTAGGTAGGGCGCAGCGCCACCCTGTGATTTTGACCACTGCCACCTTCCTTGTGTGTCCTTGTGCATTTTTGCTGTGGCTCTAGATGGGAGTCCAGCATCCGGGCTACCACGCGAGTAGTCCCGCGTGGACTGGTAGAGCACCCCCAAATTTTTGCCGGTATCACGAATTGAAAATTTCATTATTACTGTGTCTGGCAAGGTTCTCGGACTTCGCTGTCAAGCTGTTCCAACTAGCTTGGCCTGTTAGCCTCTGTTTGCATCCGATTTTTTACCACCTGCCTTTTTTGTCCCTCCGTATTTCTCAGCCCACAACTCAGCGGATAGACATTCACTTGATCTTGATTGCCCCCCCAAACCATGTTACAATGGAGGCCTCCTTGCTCCTTGCATCTGCCGATACAATCTAAACTACCACCTCAGCACGGAGTGCTGGAGGGGGGATAGGATAAGTGAGTTTTGGCTGAGGCTGCGCATCGCTTCGCTGGGAATTAATCTGTCAAACTGTGTCCTGAAAGTCAATATGAATCATGTGATAATATTCAATCATTTGGTTTCCCATTTTGATTCCCCAACAACACACGTTTTTCCGGCGTGGTGAGTCCAAACAAGCAGCGTTTTTCTTTCAGATGCAAACATACAGAGCTCTTTGGGCCCTCAATATTACCATGTAGCAAGTCTGGCCCCCAACGAAGTTGGGAGGTGGGACCTTGGTAATCTCAACATTATTCACTAGAAAAATCATTTTGTTTCCGTCAATGATTGAATGATACTTTCGTCTCTGGATCTCATTAACGAAGATTGAATGATCTTTTCAATTGGACCCTTGTTTGAATGATCCTTTCGTTTTTCCTGTTGTCGATGGGGTTTGAATGATCAATGCATTTGGCGTCCAATTTTATGTTCCATACTAGTTTGATCTTTTCGTTTTTTGGTTGCATTGATGATGTATGTTGTAGTTTCCATTTTTTTTGTTTTTGTTTTTAGCTTGCGTTGATGACTGAATGTTTGATTGTATCTATGTTTGAAAGAGATATCATGATGTAAAATGATGTATGATGATAGGTTACAGAGCGATGTCCGGTAGCCCCGTCCTGTTCCCCAATTCAAAGCCTTGATCTTCCCTGCCACAAACTGTGTCAAAAGACCCGCTGCTCACAAACAGCATCGGGTGGGCACACACCTCTTCATAAGGTCGTCTTTTTGAATCCGGGTCCCCGAATTTCCCACTCAACAACATAACCAACACAATGACCTTCCGCGACCACCACTTCTTCACTTGACAACCCGCTTTCTTTCCTAGGTCAACGAAGCCAGCACCCCTCCCGTCCCTGCTCCCAAAGTTTTTGGACAAGCACAAAATCAAGCCCTGTACGTACCTTGTCCTCAAGTACATCAACAGAGCACAAATCAGGTGGATGGTCCTTGCCTCCATAGCACCCTCACCAGGTCTTCCCTGTGGCCGCGCGAACTAGTGGGCCAGCCAACCTCCCAGGATAGTCGAAACGCCCCCTCATTCCCACCCCCCGCCACTTCACAAAAAGCTTTTCCCTCAACTTTTCAAACCCAGTGTGCGTCCGCGCTTGCCTTGTCGAACCCCCTCCTCCACTTCAATTGGTCAGGCCCTCTCTAGAAATCATCACACTACTCACCATCAGTTGATGCGGTGGCCCAGTCTACTCCCTTTTGGACATAGATATCAAGCTGTGTTTTACCGCGCTTGCTCACTACAGTGGGGTCCATCCGTGGATTCTGCAGAAATGCAGCTGGAGAAAGGATGGTAGTAATGGAGGGGATGGAGATGAGATGATGAGGCGAAAACACCGTAGCAGGTGTGGTTGGATTGGCTTGGTGAGTGTGGGCTGACAGACACAGGTGGTTTGCCTTAAGGGGTGTCAGGGACAGGTCCCCACAAGTAGTAGGGGGGAGGGATTCTGGATTTCGAGGGATAAGAGGGCATTGTTTTCAAGGGATTCACTGATGTCACGGTTGTTGGGCTGTGTGCAGAGAATAATAATTTGTTGGGCAAGAGGGAGGAGACGTCCCAACTTGACGGCAGCTGGCTCTTTGTTTCTGTCTTGCTCTGTGACCTGGAAGGCAAATACGACGTAATTGATGGCCTGCAAGATACCTAGGAGGAGGTGACTTTGCGAACAATGTGATGCATGTTTGTATTTTGTTAATGCTAAAATCTTTGAATGCTTGTTTGAATGATCTCTTCGTTTCAATCTCTGATTCCATAATCTTTTTCGTGAGCACAGCGTGATATGGAGCGGGTTAACATGCAAATGAATTTGATTATTGAAAAAATTATGTAAGCACAGCGTGACATGGAATGGCGATTGACATACATTATTGAAGAGAGTACGTCAGAGCAAAGTGACATTTAGCGCTGTGACATTTTTGTGCTGGGGAAGATGCTAGCGAAGTTGTGTTCTCTGCCCGAAAAGATTCAAAATTAACAGAAGTTTGGTCCTTTGTTCTTGAACTCAGTCTCATCTTGTTGAATACATGAAGCCTTCCCCCTGCTGTCATCGAAAACCGATCCCCACAGCGGGCCTGTTGTATTTTAGAACATTTCAAGCCACTTCCTTGCTCCGTTTGGATGCCTTCAAAAGGCAGACTACAGTGTGAGACTTTCCACCCTGTGAGTTAGCCTCTTTCTGCGATCATATCATATGACAAGCGTGAAGGACGGTCTCAAGGATGATTGGATGACACTATGATACATGAAATTTATTTCTCAGTGTACAGCAATCAACTCCCTTTAAATGTCCTATCCATAGACATCGACGCAGCCGCCTTAGTTACAAAAGTCCCCTTCTCCTGTAACACACCTTATGGCGACCACAATCAGATTCTCCTAAGCGGCTTTTTATAACCGTGCCAACCAATCCGGACCCGGATTTCAAGTTTTTCACCAAGCTTGGTCGAACGGCAGGAAGATATCCCAGACAAAAGTACAAGCTTCTTGCCAAGGCGTCCGTTGACAAGAGAGTGGAAAATAAAACTTCTCCTTTGGCCGTGGGACTAGCATATGGGAGACTCAAAAAACTTAATCAAACATTTTAAATAACTTTGGCATTCACAGAAAGCTGACCCGTAAGGAAGTGTTTTTGGTAAGTACATTGGTTTTTTCATACTTTATGGCTCTATATGCCGAATTTGCAGCTGTTTCTTTCAGAACTAATTCTTGTGTTATTGCCTGGAAGAATTTACACTCCTCCTGAAAACGTCTTGTCCTCTTGGGTCTCCCAAGTCTCTCAAGTCTCCGGAAAATTAGATTGGCAACAGGTGATCCGCCTATCCGAAAGAAATGGAAATCGATTACGTGGTCCACGTTACTAACGACTTCGGGCTTTATTTTCAATACTTGATTTCATCAACTGGAGTTGTTAAGACTGCACCGCACCAAAGCATCCTAAGTGTAAATACTGTGTCCGACCTTAAGGAGTCTGTGTGAACACCACTCAATTGCTACTAAGACGACTGCAATGTTCTCCATCCTAGACCTGACAGTTTCTCTCCTCTTATTGTCTTTACCTGATCTTGTCAACAACAGCTCAAACAAAGTGACCAATGAGATCTGCTCCCAGATAGATCCTTTACATTGCTTCCAAAAGGTCCTCCAAATCTAAACACTCCCATGACAAACTATCTACATGAACTAGAACGTTCTGAGATGTAATCAAACCACGAATTCCCGACACTGCTAGAAATGACAGCTTAAATCGGTTGGGCGATTCCTGCAGACATGGGAGAAATTTGTCACAACATTTTTATCAGACGTCAGCTGAAAAATTTATAATCAGAAGAGAAGATAAAACATGGCTGGGAGACACTCATTTTTCTTAAACAAATACTCATAAAAGCAACCCTTGTGAATCCTCTGTTAATCAGCACAATGCTTTCACTTATTTGAGTTATATTCATCAATATTGTGACCAAGGAGATGTCATTCAAGATGTCACAGAATATTGAGGAGATCTTTGGCAACATATCAGAGATCGGTGCCCAGCTTTCATATATTTTCCAAGTCCAATCCAACTCAATCATTCTGACCAACAGGATTATGGGACGGCTTCCCTAAAATTCTCGTTTAGAATCTGTACATTATAAATGATTGGAGATCATCATGCTCTGCTTTGAAATTATGTTTTCAACTAAAGAATGATCATCTTGTTTGGGCCAAGGTGCAGTGGTAAATATGATCAAATGTTCAGGTTTTTGGAAAGTTGAAGACACCCAAAAATTACACTGGTCAAAAAATGTTTTGTTGACCAGCGACAAGTGCACAGGGACATAAACATCGTTTTTCATTATCGGAAGGAATGAGGGATTGACTCTTAGAGATCAGATGTTAAACAAAAAAGACTCATGCTCATGCCATTTAAATCAGTGCTGAAGTCAGCTGCACTCGAAGGAGGGGCCAACTTTGATGGAATCTGCAGTGGTGAAGGAGGGTTTGGTAATTGTCAGTGTATGAATAAGAGTTTACAGGTCACGTCAACACAGCCAGTCATTAAAGCCGCCCAGCGACTATGGGTAACTTACTTGAGGGGTTGGGCGGAAAGAGCTTATCTCTACTGAACCCGGTGATACATCATATTCCTCCCAATTATCATCCTCTCCCGCAAAAGACACTTTCTCACTGTCACTTTCACGGTCACTATCAGGGTCATCATAAGGGGTTATGACCATGCGTTGCGCTGCGACTTCCCGCATACACTCACCTGGGACCCCAGTATGTGGATTGGTCTCGCTGTCTGTGCAGCGGTCGCCACCCTTGTTAAGTAGCAAAATGGCCTGTCATGCCCTCCCCATGTCCTCAGTACCACCAGCAGAAGCAGGTGTCTGGACTTTACATTGCCACCGCCTGAGCCATTGTTGATGCAAGCAAAGGTTATACTCTTCCATGACAGAGGTGAGTCGGGATGGGAAGTAATTGTCGTGAAAAACTCCAGGAACAGGTGGACCAAGAGAATTCCCTCTAGAGATGCTTGCATCGCTGCCAGCAATGCGAAGGTGTACGTGGTGGGAAAAATGGAGGAACCCTACATCTTCTGGCGCAGTGAAGGCGTTTTGCAGGTCCGGTGTGAGGGGACAGTTTGTTGACCATCAATAAGTATGGTGTAGAGCCACGGGACAAAGCAGTCACGTAGCTCGCAACAACTCAATCAAGCCAGTGGTAAGGCATGTATTGGCGTTTAAAAAGAATGCGTGTCAACGGCTGTTTGGCCCCACTTGCAGTTTGTTGTTCCTGGGAGATTGTGTAGAGGGGGTGGGCCGAGCCAATTCATCATTTTCTGGGGGGATTTCTGTGACAAAGGAAGGTTCATTGATGGCCGCAGGGAACCCTAACCATAGATTGAGCCTGCTATGAAATAGCCCACGTTGGCGCCCATAAGACTGTGGCTGAAACCAGTCGAAATGGCAGATGAGTTGGTTGAATGAGTAAAGGTGCGGTGGGTGGCCTGCGATTGTACAATCTGTCAAGCACCCGGTGTTTCAGGGAATGGTGGCACATTTTTCTGATTGCGGTTGTGCGCCTTGGCAGGAACTGAGCCTTTGTGTGTGGTTTATGTGTTTCATTTTTGAGCGAAGATTGATTATGGTCTGAATCATCTTACAGTGTTCATGTAGTTGTTCGTTTCCTGTGGTTTTGTATGTTACGGTGGTAATGTAGCTGATCTCTCCTCATGGTTTTCTTCAGTTACTCTTGTTACCGGTCATAGCATACGGTTTAGTTTCTATTTATGTAGTTACCACTGGGTATTTTCGCATGGTTCTGTTTTTGAATTGTGTTAATGAGGCTTCTATCTTACCATTGAGCCCGTTCAACCTGGGTTTAGCTGATAACACACTTTTGGGACCGTGTACTTTGTTGATATCTTCAAAGTTCAACATCTATTCAACATCTTCAACAAGTCCGGCGTCTTCAACATCATCCACAATCTTTCTCGCAACTCAACATCTTTCATCTTGTACCCCTAACTCTCTCCTTTTTCCAATAACACAGCGACAACACGTTTTTTAATCTTGATTTTTTTTTCTTTTGCTCCGGACATTCTGAGCATCTTTTCAATGGTGTCAGAGTTCTCTCAAGTGAACGTTTGACTTCTGCTCGAGGTCGATCCATGGGATACCCTGGGGGAACTTGGCTTCAAATTTTTAATGGAGAAACACAACAAAAGAGATGCAGCCATTGGAGAGTTTTCAGAGCATTTTTTGCTTAGCTATAAGGTGTTTGCGGAACAAAGTGTTTGGGCTACATAGGACGTGGTTCTCTTGTCTAGTCCCTACTCCACACCATCCACATCCTTAACGACAGAGCCATGCTCTCCCTGTGTTGCCCGACCGAACCATTTGGAGGCCACCTCAATAGCTGGACATGTTCTGAGCGTGTACCGCACAGCTCTCAACTATGATGAGTCCCTTGACTTCCTCCCGTACACATTCTTTCAGAAAACTTCAAAACCCCCAGTTCTGCCTATGTTGCCTCCATCACCCCCCCCCTCAATAACAGTCCCATAGTAATCAACTTCAATACCCCATCCGGCTTCAAGTCCACCAATTGCAAAACTGGCTGCCGGACACCACGTGACAAGACTTCTGATTGTACAATTGTCTATCCTACACCATGGGGGTGGTTCAACATCAACACACTCACCCCTCTTAGGCCACTTTTCCTAAACACAGAGGTATGTCAAGTTTATGGTCAGCATTTGAATGTTGTTGACGCCAGTGAGGCACTTTGGGGGCAGTAAACACTGGAAGAGCATCATCTTCTATAGAAGTCATGTCTCGATCTCAATGATCATTGACTCCCTTGCTCTTCCAGAACCTCCACGCATTCTTCACAAACGATTCTGACAACTTATGGGGGATGGAGCTCCTGATTGCCATGGACCTGATCATGTTCATCCAGAAACTTGGGAGCTTTGTTACCTTCAACTTCGACAAGGTTGCACCTCTCAAAAGGATTCTCATCATTTACGACCCCACGTCACAGTCGCCAGGGATTCTCCATCACATGAGGCTGTCCTGGCTCCAACAGTCAAGTATTAATACAACGCACCTGGAAGGGGTGCGAGGGAAGCTGGGCATAAAATCGAACTGCTTTTGTTT
This sequence comes from Blyttiomyces helicus, assembly GCA_003614705.1. Taxonomy (NCBI): domain Eukaryota; kingdom Fungi; phylum Chytridiomycota; class Chytridiomycetes; genus Blyttiomyces; species Blyttiomyces helicus. The sequence continues at coordinate 26,020 of KZ993828.1, read as the reverse complement.
CTTGGGAATCTGATTGTCATGTTTGAAAAGCATCAGGCTTAGAGTTACAATATTCTTCTGTGTGAGTCACGGACATGCTGCCTAGACAATGACATGAAAATAACTAACCCACTTTCTTCTTCAGCTTCCAGCCTGTTTGCGCCCTTAACATTATGGATTGTGCCTTCTACCAGTTTCAGGCTCCTACACATCATGACAAGGGTATCTAGTATTTCTTCTTACAAACGTCAATACATGCATTTTCATTGGGTTTCTATGAACATGTGACGTATTATGTATTTCTCATAGGTTGGCTTCATGCAATGCTTCTTCAGATGAGCAAGAACAATGGAATGAAAATGTCCCTGGGATCATACAACCTAAGTGGTCTAGTACTTAACCTAACCGTAAGCCTGACGAGTTTTTGATGAGGACCCCGGTGGATAGTACTCTTAAGACATTATCACTGTGTCTGCAAAAAATCTTGGTCAATGCAAGCACACCGAGACTCTTGAGAAAGATATCATTCACAACTATGGTGTGTCACTATGTCACAAACTTTCTTCTCTTGCTTATGGATCATTTATTTACCGATTGCATACCCCACTGTGAACGTCTTTGACATCTAACCAAAAAAATGCTCGTTGTTTATCCATAGATAGTACTGCTTACCCTTTTCTCTCCTTCATTTGTACTTTTATGCAAATCTGTTCCACCTTTTATTGAAGATAGGTAGCAAATCCCAATTGCGTGGCATATCAAAAACCTGATGCAACTTGTTCAACAACAATCGCTGCTGTTTCCGTACCAAAGGTAAGTGGTTAACCCCTGAGAGGAAATGCTTAACACTCGAATAGTCAAAATCCCAGGGCTTTTCGTGATTCACATTGAAGAATTCGAAAATAAGATTCAGATGCTCAAAAATAATTTGATGGCTGGTTTGGATTTACCTTGACTATTTCCATTGTAATGTTCCGATTTATTTTCAAACCACTGCAATTCCAAGACTTATCTGGGTTGGCTTTGCCAATTTCCATTGTCATATTCAGATTGAAGGTCAAGCAGCTGAAATTCCATGGCTTTTCTGGATTCGCATTGACAATATCCTTGCTAATATTCAGTTCACTACTCAACCACATATAATTCCGTCCCTTGTTTGGATTTGCTTGGATAATTTCCATTATAATGTTAAGATTCCTGCTCTGATGTTTAAAATCCCAGTTGTTGTCGGGTTTCTTATTCATGAACTCCACTGTGATATATGGACTCTCACTCAAATAGTAATAATCCCATGGTATGAGTGAATTTTCTTAGATAATGTCCATTGTGATATTTAGATTCTGATAGTAAGAAGCCCGTAGCTTTTCAGAAAACGCAGACACTATTTCCATAGTAGCGTTTAGATTCAGAGTAAAACATTAATAATCCCAGGGCTTCCTGGGTCAGTTAGGTTAAAGATGAATTCAGCCCTATTTTCAAAAACCAGGGTGGAAGTTCCTGGCGTTCAAAGAACTTTTATTATATAGACGCAAGCCATTACCGCCTTTGGTGCTGATCATCCCACAATGAAATGGAAAGTTTCAGAACCAATTCTGAACGAATTGGACGGCCTCATTTTATCTACAATTGCAGACTTTTGTCCAACTTGAAATCAAGAACACAACCCTCCTCAAGCATACATAGCATGCAATCAATCAGGTATGCTTACTATTAAACGTAGACAAACCGACACCATGTTGATCCCAATACAGATCCCATACAAGGTCCGAAATGTCTTATTCTTGAATTGTACTTTTGTCAACCAAGTTTCTACTGTCAACAAGTATTACCATGGTGATCTAGGCGAATCCAAATAAAAATATCCAAGCAATTCGGAAAAATTGACGATTTTCCTCTCTGTCAGATTCAGCACGTTTCGCAAAATGATATCGCTATCGCAAAGCCTTGTTATGAAAGCTTTGATTGAACAACAGCCAGTGTCAGATTGTTTTTCCAATAATTGAGAAAACGCAAATATCTTCTCATCGATGACAAATGTTATTTTTTCAAAAGAATATGTATGAAGTCACATCATCTACCCCACACATGTTTTTTTTCAGGAAGTTGGTCCCATTTACAACAAGCTTCAAAACCACTAGACCCTAGACAGCCAAATCAAATGGTTACAGCATCTCTTCAGGGATCTGAAACATTTTTCACGTCCACAAGCCTTGTTTGAAGATTTGGAGAACGTCCTTAGGGCTGAGGAAGATAAGCCAAGGCTAGATGATGACAACAATCTCATTCCTTTCATTGACGGAGCTTTTATTACCAAAAATCTCCTATTCTGAAGTCATCAATGGAATGATTTCACGTCAACAATTATAAAATATGATTTGCCGACCGACAGCAATCTGGCGAATAGAAAGCAAATACTCCTCTTCTTTCAAAGCTTTGTTCCTTCTCAGACTATGAGAAACTTTCTGATCATCTTTCTCTCTTTGCATCATGAAGGTCATAACCACTAGCAAACAACAGAGGTCTTCACTGGAACCGGCAGCAATGGAAAAGGTGATCTCAAAAAATTGATGAGCGAAGAATCCTGAGAATTTCAAAATGAGCGAAGTGCTGGCTTGCTTACTAGCGAAAGGCCCTCTTATGGAAGTCCTTGTGATATTTCGGTTTGATTAAAGACAAAACAAAGCGTATACATGTCTGGACCAGAACAAAACAAAAAAATGAATAGATCGTTCTTGAAATTCATCACCTGTGAAGACATCATCACTGTCAGAACAGTGAAAGCAAGCGAATTCCAAAGTTATGTTCTGAACTTTACTCCGACTCTTCTGTGCGATGGGATTCCCAAAATTTAGGGAGAGTCTTAATATGTTAACGGAACTCGGAGATAATTGAAGATTAGCAACTTCCTGTTCAATTCTTTGCAACTGGACTCTATGACAAATACGGAAAACATCGACAATACTCTTGGTATCAAAGTCGAAGCTTGGGCACCAGGATTCGTGCTTGAGCTCATAGAGATTTTTCTCTGATATTACAAGAATGGTTCAAAACATACTTTTTCAGAGGAAGTCATTCCACAAGTTGAAGTGCAAAAGATGGAAATGAACCCTCTGTTGGAATTCTTGGAAGCTTGGGCACCAGAATTCGTGCTTGAGCTCATAGAGAATTTCTCTGATATTGCAAAAATGGTTAAAAACTCACTTTTCCAGAGGAAGTCATTTCACAAGTTGAAGTGCAAAAGATGGAAATAAACCCTCTGTTGGAATTCTTCAACACAATGTTAGAAAGACAAGATTGAGCCACTTTACATATTCACAAGATCAGGGAGCATTTCAAATCATGGTATAAACTCAATTTCGGAAAGAAGCTTGGAGAAGAGTTCAACAATCATGTCATCAAGTGAAAATTGTGTTTGGGCAATGGCAAGTTTGTTATGGCATCCGCTCAAGGAAATTCACCTAGATGCCGGACAACAGATGGAAAGACTTGCAAATTGTCAGGTGCTTCTTTGGAGGGATCGATTGTGAAATGTTCAAAAAAATCTTTAAAAACTTATCCACATTTCTCAGTTGTTGATGCAAATTCTTTATTGATACATAATCTTCCTGTTTGGTTGCATAGTGAGATTAAGACACATTTAAAGATCTTCATATATATGTAAATATTTATTTGACTCTCCCGAATGCCCATCCGTTCTTTCAATCATCTTCCTACAAATTATCTGCCAGAGGAGAAGCTCAATGTACTCTTACAGGATATTCTGGATGGGGCAGCTTGGAGGCTGGATCCTTTTTTTTTGAATCTTGCTAGGAAACTGTTGCTGTTGGAATTTCCGGAAATCAGTATTGTTGTGACGAAAAGTAGCATGTTTGGAAAGAGGATTCCCCAATTGGGACTCTCTCTCAAGAAACACTATGTAGCTGTTTTCTGGAGGCTAGGAAGTATTATGATTCTAACTAAAATGAACAGGATCGTGAAGTGATCAAATGAACAAAACAAATACAAACAGTCGTTGATGAAATCACAACCAAACCTGGTGAAAGTCTTCTTATCACATGTGGATATTTTTTACGCCATCATGCCGAAATTGGAGAAAAGTTCGACAAACACTATTTATTGATCAATTTTACAAATGGAGTTTATATTTCGGGATGTGGAAAGCTAAGGCCAGCTACTTCTCACGATCATGGGACATTGCTGACATACATTCACGATGTCACCCATTCAATTCTTTGCATTTTCGAATGTCTATTCAATGAAGTGATTAAATCTCTCAAACTTTTGACTTGGCTTGCTGTCTCGCTATGTTCACATGGAGAAATCAGAAAAATTATAGTTCTGTATTCTGAATATACAGAAAATTTTAATCTTTGGATGCTCTTGATATAATTGGCTTTGGAGGCTACGTCATTCCAAAACAGTAAAGTGTCTGGATATGCTAAAACGAAACCTCCAAGTTACTTGTTGAATGCTCCATATGATCTGATCGATTGAGCTTCTCCAGAGTGGTGATCACTTCGAGAACAAAGCTTGAGGGTGGGGTGCTCATTTGATAATGATGTTGTGATCATTAAAGAAGGGAAGACATTTGCGAATGGTACACAGATGCTCAATATTGCCACAAACATGATCTGGAAACTAGTGATCTCTTTGTGCCTCAATTTTCTCTTTTTGCTTCATGCAATTGTGAAGATGATTTGCAATTATTTGAAGTGACCCCCAGATGCGATGTATTGACTCTTGATGGAGATGCCAATTATAGTTAATATTTTGATAACTGCCACCAATTTGAAAAAGAAATCAATCAAAGAAAATGAGGTCGCAATTCATGCTGATGTTGCTCAAATTTTCTCGATGAGAGTGTTACAGGAAATCTTTACATGTAGCACTCTTTGGTAGTCAATTTCAACACCTTTTTGCCCTCTTGCTATCTTGATTGGTGTACGTTAACTTTTTGTTTTTTGTTTTCATCAGTGAGGTTTGAATGATCTTTTTGTTGGCATCCTTGTTTGACCAAGAATCCTGGCAAATGAAATGCCTGGAATCATCTACAAATGCTGCCTTTATTGCAAAATGCCTTGGAGTCACACCAGAATGAAAAAGTTCGGGACCTTTGCCCGGATCATTTCCTCGATTTTTGTTGACTATCGTTTGCATGCTAATCCAAAAGCGCGTCGCTTCCTGTAGATGTAATTTTATTTTTCAACAAATTGCACCATGTACCAATTGTGTTTGCAGATCATGTTGATCTATCTATCTATTGAGACAGGAGATTTATTCCGATGATTTCAATCTTTGCCAAACTGTATTTCAACTGTGTCTGCAATTTTTATAATGCACGCCACCAAATACAACCACTCTTATTCTCGTTTTAGGCCATCCTGGGACAGTCTTCAACATTCGTCCCAATGAATCATGTTTCTCAACAACACATAATAGCTTCAGTGTGGTGTCAAATAATGGTGCCCCAATCTTTCAGTTTTAAAATACAATAATCTCTGGGGCTTCCCAAGAATAGCAGGTCAGACAACCCAGTTGGTATGCACTCTGCCTTGCCCACAGGGTTGGGTTTCTACTTCCTGACCTATTTCAGAGCACATCTTTAAGGCGTGGCTTACGGTGACAGAAGAAATGCAACCTCCAACCAGAACCATTTTGTTGGAGTTTCATACATTTGTTGTATGTTTGAAAGAATGACCATTGTATGAAATGATTTCTCACAGCCAAAAAGGCCATCATTTTCATTGCAAAGATTAGACAAAAGTCATCAAATTTGTAGTCATGTTCTTTCAAACATTTTCTGAAGATCCAGTGTCCCTGTCGGTCCAAACTTGAAATGCAATTTTCAGTTTGCTTCCTGGTTTGGGATTTTGCAGCGTATATAAAAGTATGTTTTTCTCCAGACATGTTACGGTAATATTCGTCAACCAGTTGATCATTGAGACTTGGAATCCATCACATGAGCGATTTGGAACGCTTTTGTGTATGATTTTTTTTCCTCGTTGAGTTGATTTCTTTGTCAGATTCATCATCAGATTCCTCATCTTCGCAGTCGGAAACATTATATTTTTCATCTCCACCGACATTATTTATCAATTGTAAGCTTTCAGCACCTTCAGTAAACAGTTGGCATTGACGCAACGTATTGGAGTTTCTTTTTGTCCAGAAAATTGCATGTTTGTGAAATTTTCTTCAAACATTTCTAGTTAGTTCCCTCCGGATCTCTTGCGGTTTCTTACATCCTGTGATTGTGGCGATGATGTCTCATGCTGATGTATATCTTCAATCTTCAGACAATCAGGGTGTCACTCCTCGAAATGTTTTTGCTTGCACTCACCATCAAATCGCTGTTTTCACCAAAAAAGTTTTCAGTAGCAGCAGATTTTCATGTACAGAACTTATATGTCAAAATCCATCCCCTTATCAATAAATAAGAACAATCAGCAGAGGAATCAAGAAGCAATGTATTTATCTAGATAGCCTATAGGTTACCCTGAAACACTTAACGTTTTCAACCCCATGAATGTTTACCAATTCTGTCTGTAATTCTTGTCAGGCCTCCCATCAAACACAACCACCACTTTTTTCAAGTTAGGCCATGCCGGGACAAGTTTCAACTTTTGTCTCATCAAGCAATTCATGTCTCTAAACAACACATAATGCCTTCGGTTAGCTGTCAATTCATGGTCCTCTTCCACATGCTCTTTAAATTTAATGTTGCTGTTATCTTGACATTCCAGTCGCATCTTTTGCTAGCCTCTCATCTTCCTGCGAACACGTTTTCCAAATTGCAGTCACCATTTTCGACGTGACATATGCTCCTGAAGGAAGTATTTCTGATTATGTTTTGGTTCGCGTTTCCATGCATTCGTTATATGTTTGAATAAATGAAGTTTCCTTGAATCGTTTCTCTGCATTAAGCGAATCGTGCACTTCCATTGTAAAAAATAGATAAAAGTCATTGAATTGGTAGTCTTGCACTTATTCCTAGTTGTAAAAAGTTATTACTGTTTTCATCCGTCCGAATTTTTTTTGGAACTTGCAACTTAATTCTTCGCTTGTGCACAGCGCAGCGTATATCACATCTTGTCTTTCACCAAACTTGTTTCGGTAATAATTGTCAAAAAGTTGATCATTCAGACTGGGATTGTATCGCATCTGTATTTTTGAAGATTTCAGTTCATGGTTCTCATTCTCTGTAGTTTGTGAAATTTCTTCTATAAACCAACCCAAAGCTCAATCCCATGAAACTTGGTCGTCACGTTGGTAACCTTGATACCCATCAGAAGATCGACCTCGTGGGCGGTGAACTATACTAGATTCCTGCTGATCGATCTCACGAGGTCGCCAATCCCCCATCACTTCGAAATCACTGCTGCACGGACGGCTTGCAATGACTTGCTACTGATACTCGTGGGGACTCCCGACGAGGTCGCTTGGCTTACGAGTTGTCATCATCTCAGTCTGAGTCAAAATAATTTTTATCACCACCCATGACACCTAGCGATCCTTTCGCTGCCGTTTCGCAAATGGCTCACCAATACATTCCTTTGTAAAGTTTCAGCAACTTCTTGAAAACTTTTGCATTGATGCAAGGCGTCCATGTTTCCAGAAACTTCACGTTTGTCAAAAAACTGTCCATTTCTTGATTTTCTATCAATTACTTCCTGACCTTTGTGGTTTCTGACTTTCAGTTATCATGCCTGTGATGCCTAACTAGACACTGAGGCGTATTTGCCAGCTTCTGACAATCTGAGTGTCTCTCTTCGAAATGATCCCGGTTGCATTTTTTATGAATCGTTTCTCTGCATTAAGCGAATCGTGCACTTCCATTGTAAAAAATAGATAAAAGTCATTGAATTGGTAGTCTTGCACTTATTCCTAGTTGTAAAAAGTTATTACTGTTTTCATCCGTCCGAATTTTTTTTGGAACTTGCAACTTAATTCTTCGCTTGTGCACAGCGCAGCGTATATCACATCTTGTCTTTCACCAAACTTGTTACGGTTGCAACTATGCCTTTTATTTTCAAAAACAATCAAACTTTCACTAATAACTACCAAAGATCTTTCGAGAATAATCAACAAGCGCTCACCCATTTCCTCACTTTCCATTGTGTTCTCGAGTTTAGATTCTGATTCTGGTTCTGCTTCACATGTCAACTTCAATTTCGATTTTGATTTTGATGTGAAAGCAGGGTCATTGTTTATCATTCTGTTCCGCATTTCAATTGCTGAGGTTGCAGACAAGAGGCGTATTTATTTCAGATGTGAAATACGGGGTAATTTCACATCAATTTGTTTCGCAGAGCCCTTTGGGCCGTGACCAAAGGAGGAACCGGAGGATGGCAGGTGGGCCCATGGTAATCTAGTCATCAATCATCAGAAAGATCTTTTCGTTTCCATTGATGATTGAATGAAATGTTCGTCTTTCGTTGACGAATTGACGAATGAATGATCTTTTCGTTTTTTGTTTTTTAGACGTTTCACATCAATTTATTTTGCAGAGCCCTTTGGGCCCTCATAAAAGATTTGACCAGTGGACCCACTGGACCAGTTGGACCTAACCGACGGTCCGCAGAGCATATCCGCCCCCTCCAAACGATTGACTTCAATTGTCCCTCGGTTTTATGTTCAATCCACCTCAATATGTCAAAGTCTCACCTGGATATGATTTGGATTAAGAACTTTTTACCTGTATACACCAATATGCATAAGAAGCAACTGTCTTTGTGATAGTACTTATGAGCAGAAGATGGATACTATCAAGAGAGGGGACACATCACTTGATGGTCAACCACAAGGGTTTTTGAGAGGTGAAAGTCCATGAATCTCTCATGACGGTAATCTGGTATCCCGTTTGGACATCATTTGGATGCTCACTGGAACAGACACCAATTTATGGAAATAAGGAAATGTGGTAATATGGAAATTAATTTTGAAAGTACTTGAAACCCCTAAATATTTCCAAAATGTGTTAATGTTCAAAGGTTTTCCAGATACAATCCAAAATTTGAAACCTGCGTCACTGTGTTTGGCCTTATCGATAAACACAGGTCAAAATATGTTGCAGATGGCCTCTCTGGTGAGCAACTGGACCAATGACACGGACCCTTCAGATGGTGCCAACTCCAGACGAAGGCAGCACATTTTTCTCTCAGGAGCTACACATTGCCCTGCTACCTCTGTATTTGTTTCATCCCCCAAACACCTTGACATCACAGCACATCACACATTGACAGACACCTGAGGCATCTAGCAAATGGTTTGGGCAGAAGGGCTCCTGGTGGCTTCGGAGAACGTATCAGAAGGTGGCTTGGGCTGTTAGGTAAGAGTCAGGTTGGATGTGAAACGGAGGGTCTATGGAATGCGAACCACGTCAACCGATGCCAGTCAGTCTCAAACCACATTTCCCACCTCATCCCTCTCTAACACTCAGAGAACAGAGCAAATGCTGCCCACAAGACCGATTTGGCCCCTGATCCCCTCGACAATGCCAAGCCATAATATCTTCAAGCACCTGCTGCACTGCGAACTAATCGCGCTGCTGCCCGTATCGAAGGTGCTTTTGTCCCTACACGTCTTGTCTGAGTTGCTCTGCTGCTTTGCTGTCTCTCTTTCTTGCCTCTGTATAATTTAGCTTGATCGGAGGGCGGCTGGTGGCAGGAAAGGATAGGTTTCATGCTAGGAGAGGTTTCGCAGCGGAGGGTGGATCCTATGAAATCGACGGAGCAGGTTAAACTACACCGACTGATTCCCAGGAGTCCCTAATAATGTTTCTCGCCTCACCCCTATCCAACAATATTTCAACATAAGGATCTCTGTTTTCAGGTTTGAGCATGCGAACGTCGAGTAAAGCTCCCTTGGGAGAGGGGAGATGGGACCTTGCTTAGGCTATCCCATCCAATGATAAGCGTCCTGATTCTTACTTGCATATTGCCTTCCCAAAAGACCAAACTAGTAGGTGGAGCAACGAGTTGGGAAGGAGATCTCTCACTCCAGCGCGCAGATCCCTCTGACACATTTCAATGTTTGAATGATATTTTCGTTTAAATCCTTGTTTGAATGGTTGTGCTTTGATTCATATTATGAGTGGTTGGGAAATATAAAGGGATTATAATTTAGGTTCATTGCTTTCTGTGCTATCTCTTCTGAGCATAGTCAATAAATTGGAATTTATCTACAATTCCTTTGCAGACAAACCATGGAATTATCAGGCCTTGAGGCAGAATCCTGATACTAGCAAGCAAACACTGAATGGAAATCCAGACAAGGCCTGGTATAAAATTATTTGCGCAAAATTCAAAACATTATGATGCAAATTGTTGAGGCGAATCCAGACAAGCCACGGGATTATAAACGTTTGGATGGTCATTCAAACTTTACAGTTGATTTTGTTAGAATCCAAATGAGCCATGGGATTGGAGATGCATCAGTGTGAATCCTAGCATCACAGTGGAAATTGTCTCTGCTAATCCAGATAAGCCTTTGGAGTATGTGTACTTTAGTATGAATCCGAACATTGCAATTGATATTGTGAAGGTGAATCCACCTGGTACTCTCAAACTTACCTAACATGGACTACATCAGATCGAGGCTGAATTCCAGCGAAGCAATTGATATTGTTCAGTCTAATCGAACCAAGGCATGAAATTATTTCTATTGAAGTCAGAATCTGAATAATGAAATGCATTTTGTCAATATTAATGCAGACAATCCTTTGGATTATTACGATTTGAGCTAAACTTCAAATATTGCGATTGATTTCGTTAATGCGGATCCAGACAAGCAATGGGATTATGCAATGTTCAGAAAAAATCTGAATATCACCATGGATGTTGTTAATGGGAATCCTGAAAAGATATGGATACATCGCTATGTGAGTCTGAATCCAAATTTCACAAAGGCTTTTGTCGAGACGATTCCTGAAAGGATACTAAATTATTTCAGTCAGGTCTGGGTTGAGTTGAGTTAGATTCTGAACACTACGATTAAATTCGTACATGCAATTCAGCAAAGTCATGGAATTATGATCCATTGTGTCAAAATTATCTCCTCTATGGGAGATGTCCTTTGGCTGTTGTAGCAAAAAAGACTTTAGGCTCATGATGTTACACGACTTGAACCACTTGTTTGGTACGCGACCCACCTCCTGTTTTTAAAATAGGCAGCACTGGCTTTTATGAGTCTAAGAGAATTATGGGCTTGCCAAACAATTTCTCCAACTTTTAATATAATCTTCCCTTGTTACTTTTGCTCCAAGTTTTTCCCACGATACCTTTGCAAATTCAAGCCTCAAAAACTACCGTCAAAGCTATTCCCTCCTTTTGTACCCTGCAAATGAGATTCTTCAAGACTTGAGGGGGTTAGTCTGCAAGTTTCTCATGCGTCCTCCAAATTTCGCTGACAACAGGTAAGCCCCATGTATACATTACCGTACGTACCTTACCGCATTACTGGTTGCGGGCCTTTGAATTTTTCATGTTTGAATCAGGAAAATCTGAACGAGTTTGAATAAATTTACGCTGAAAGCATTACGATTTGTTCCTTTGGAAGAGTACTTCACAATGCACCACTACAAAGTCACATATTCACTATGATATACAGGGTATTTAAGCCAACAAAATGTATGTCAAAAAAATTGGCTTGAAATTGAACAGTTAAACCCCACAAAATTATGGAGTTGCCAACCATCTCATCAATAATATACCTTCAGGGTAAGGTAGAAAAATCAATGACGGATGACGAAGGAGCCAAATTGTCATTATCCAAATCCTGAGGGCTCATATCCTATCACTAATCTCCATCACTGAGCTCCTTGTCACTCTCAACATCGCTGTCCAAGTCAGGTTCTTTGTCCTGCAATGCGCCCATGCGTGAGCTGTAGCCTTCCGCAAATAGTTGGTTGGCGGGCCAACCCATCTCGAATCGGCTTTGTTCAGCCCAGCTGGCGCCTCTTTGAGCGGGAAGGGGTGCCCCACGATCTGCTGCCCTGTCCACCACCACCTGTCCCACTACCACAACTTCTTCTATCACCATCCCACTCATTGCCTTCCATTGTGAGCTCCCCCTTCGTGATTCTGACTTTCTCTTTCAAGTGGTGGAGCCACTGGCGGTGCAGCCGGAGAATACACCACTCAGTCTTGTGCTTAAGACTAGGGTCACTGAATTTCTATTTGAAATCACTGCGGCCTGGAGTCACGGTAAACTAAGTCACTAAAAAGTGGTCATTGACAACACTAAGATGGACAGGGTGAGATCAGAGCAGAAATCTGTGTAGGTGCTCAGTAGGGAAAGCCTTGTGCGGCGTTGGCGTGAGTGGGGTGAGGGGTTGGCCCGGAAGGGAAGCCTTATGCAGACACAGAACAAGAGGATGTGAGAGTAGCAGAGTTGATGTTCCAAGGAAGACGGGGGCAACGTCTGTGTCAGAGTTATAGCAGTAGAGATACGCTGTGTGATAGCGTCTGACAAGGAGGCAGACTGATTGCACATTGACATTTGAGATAGAGGGACAGGCAGCAGATGAAGTCCGGTTAATCTCTTTGACTTGGGGTAAGATCGATGACTGCGGCAAGGCTCATTCACAGCCTTGGAAAAGCGCACTCTGCAGCACTTAATGTGGCCCAGTACAAGTTCAGAGGGGGAGATGCATAACACGGGTGCTTAGCTTTGCGCTGGTCATCTCAGATGTCTGTTGAGGGGTGGTGGGCCTCTCACACTAACCGATCTCAAGAAACTTATTTTTCTTTATTTGGCCGCCCTGGGGAAAGAGGTGGGACACCAATGCGGTGTGTTATTTTTAATATCTTGAACATTCAGAATCCAATTTATCTGCTCGTGCATTCGACCACGTGTCGGTCAATAACCAATCTTCAAACGATCTAGTGACATTCTGTCAATCATCATTCAGAATAGGTAGGTCAATAAATCACCTTGTTACATTTGTCAAAAGGTTTCTATATTCTAATAAGGGATCATATGTCAAGTTGTTTCTACATCCAAAAGTGGCATCATTTGTCAAATTCTCTCCACATTTCAACATTCAGAATCTCATTTATCGATAGAACATTTTTGACTTTGTTGAGATATTGATTATCCAATATTCAAAATTGTCCTTGTTTAATGTTCCTTCTGACTTTTTGATCATCAGAGAAATTTCAAGTGTTTATCGATACAGACCGGGAAAAGAATACATAGTACAATTATTTTACGTGAAGATCACATCTTGGCATTTCAAATCCCTATCATGCCTATTAGCTTGATTTGAGTTCAATGGTGAGTTACTATACAATGCTTATTCACGCAATCATGGGATTTCAACCAATTGAGTAAGAATCCAATCATCACAATTGATATTGTAAAGTCAAAATGATTTCGGAGATGGGATTCCAACTGGTTGAGTATTGATCTGAATATTACAATGGATGCTGTCAATGAGAATCAAGACATGCCAAGGGCTCATCATGGTTTGAGTATGAATGCAAACATCATGTTGGACTTTGTCAATGAGAATCTGGACATGCCAAGGTCGTGGTATTCCTTGAGTAAGAAACAGGACATTACCTTCTTAAATGCTGACGAGAAATCAGACCAGCCATGGGATCATTCCAGTTTGAGTGAGAATCCTGTCATCCCAAAGGAATTAGTCAAAAAGAATCCAGACAAGACTCAGAATAATTCAGATTTGAGTATGAACCCATACATCAAGATGGACCTTGTCAATGAGAATTCAGACAAGCCATGTGATTGTTCACAATTGAGGCGGAATCTGATCATACGATGGCCTTAGGAGAATGCAGATAAACCATTGGCTTATAGGTATTTGAGTATGAATCCCAACATCAGGAAGGATTTCCTCATAGAGAACCACATCAAGCCTTGGGATTATACACTTTCTGAAGTAGACCCCAACATCGCAATGGATTTTTTCCATGCAAATCAAGGCAAGCCGTGAATTGATAAATGTTCAAATGAGAATCTGAATATTGAAAAGGAAATGGTCAATGCAAATTGACACAAACCATGTTGTTATTTGCTTTCGGGAACGTTTCCAAAGATAATGGTGGAGCGTGTCAAGGCGAATCCAGACATTCTGCGGTGTTGGGGTTCTCTTAATAGCAGTCTGAATACTCCCTTGGGAAAATTCGATGCTTTTACAAACCCCCCATGGCCTTGGAATGACATGAGTGCCATTGCTAACATAACTTTCCAATTTGTTAATGAAAATTCTGACAAGCCATGGAACTACACACTATTGAGTGATAATAATTTCCGTTCAAAAAACTTGTTTACCAAATATATCGAAAATGACGCTCTGTCTCGAACGAGTCACATCATGTTTTTCATATGCCTCCAATCTTGGCTCCCATCCAATTTTCAAAAAGGAATGGAAGTAATTGTTTGCTTCTCAAACACAATTCTTCTGTCTATCAATATAGGATAGGAAATCTTTCTGAGTTTTTCACAATTTCTTGATGAGGATAACAAATTGGTTGCCCGCTGACTCGACACGAATAGTTTCGATTCCCATGGGACATATATATTAGGTGTAAGCAGTATATCCAAGTGTATGATCGACTTCATATCTTTTCCACACTTTTCAATCACTAGATACGTGTACAAATATATCGAAAGCATGTAAAAAGCTTTAACGACACCGTGTAACTTCCTGTTTGTGTCAAGGGGATAATTATATGCCTTAATGAGCTTCCTTTTGCCCACCGCTTTAACAATACATTCAAGGATATTTTTCGAACACAATCGTTTCTCATCAGCGATCTCAAATAGTTTGCAAACGTGGCTCTGTTTGGCAGCAATGAACATGATTGCATTACCCCATGTTTCCCAATAAAAAAACTTTTTTCAAATATGTTTATGATTTTGAGCAAGTTGAAAAGTGGCAGTGGAATAAAGCATAGAGATTGGCATCTCCAGTGACAGATTAGATGCTTGCGTTGGCTCTTGAACAACATTCCAGATTTTTTCCCCCAAGATATGTATTTTTGCAGTCTTGAATCAGATATTGGAATCGCCCGCTTAGGGTATTTTTCTTCAGGTAAATTTCGTAACTTTTTATTGAGGGGAAGCTTGCTTAAAGTTCACAGCGGTAATGAATGCAAAAATGTTCAAAGACTAGCAAAAATTAAATGTCGTAATATGAATGGAAAGTGGACTTCAGAAAATTGAAAAAGGATCAGTGGCCTGACTCGCAAATATTATTGTACTTAATTATGAAATACATACTTTCCCCACACTTGTTTTTTGAACCACGTTTTTCTTTCTTGCCAAGTCAAGAAGCAGCAATGGATTTACCCTTCTTGTTGGCCAAAGCCTCAATGAAGTTGAAAAAGAACTCAAAAGCAACTTTCAGATGATGGACTCCTCACAACCTAAGGTCAAGCAGATAATGAATAGAAAAGTCTTGTTTTTTTTCAAGAGAAAGGTAGAGTTGCAAGACCCCTTTGAAGATACTTTCGTTGCATTAAAGACAATCAAAAGGTTGACACCATTTCACAAACGCAACATTCGAAATCTCACACATTCGAGGATCATTGATGGTAGAGATGATCTGATGAAAGAAACACATACGTCTTTGCCAAGCAAAATTAGCAAAAATGTGTTCAAGGTTGGTTGGAAAATCCTGGAAAATCTCAGATCTCTTGCTAGAAAAACTAGATAAAGAAATCCTCTATTCAAGGACCGTCATAACCGATGCTAAACTCGTCAATTCAATTTGAAGTCTCAAAAGGTTGTCAAAACGTGCTTACAATTTCAAACAATAATGATGATTCAGTTCGAAAGACCACACACTCTTCCACAAATGCCATTTGTTTGGCTTGATCGCCATTGCATGTAGGCCCTTAGAGATCTGTGTTGGTGTTGTAGACGTCCGTCTTTGTTTTGTCTTGGTCCCTCTCCATGTCGCAAAAGTCGCTCTTGATGACCTCCAGGTTGGTCTTTATATTCTCGAAACGTTTTCCTAAAGTTTGAGTTAGTAAAAGCTGATTTCAGCAAGTCGGCATCAGTTGTCTGGACAGTCGCAGTGCTATGATCAGTAATCTGGATAGTTGCAGTGTTGGCACTGGTGTAGGGGACAGGAGTATATTGATTATAATGTTGGTCAGTAGAGGAGCACATGGACCCTATGACTGGCAACGGGAAAGGTGGCAAAGACGCAAAGATGAAAAGTAGAGTCTGGAATTCAAGGTGTGCTGGAAAAAGTAGTTCTGGCCCATGAATAAATAGCAAAATTGGTGGCTCAAGTCTGCTTGTTTATCTATAAATGGACTTGAGACACATATTCTTGATTATCCATCAAATAATGAAGTGATGTTTTCGACTTTTTCCATCGATAAATCTTCTGTGGTCTTGATGCTAATTGCGTGGCAACTGGATAAAAAAACATATTTGTTTCCCACCATGTTCCCGAAATCAATTCATTACCGGCTCCAAGTGTGTCATCAATAAAAATGTATGTCTTTGAAAAGTACGCAGAAAAAAGGATGTAAAAGGAGCATATCTTGTTCTTACTCGTCCAAAATGAAGACTATCTCTGTGGGTGTAGATTGGTTATTCTCTAAATGACGAAAGATAATTACCTACAATGGCCTCAGGTTCCAAGCTCTGTTATTCGTCTCGATATCAGTTTCAGCTGCATCCACAAATCGCCGAAGCATCCAAACACTTCAACACATCTGGACTCTGCTTGCAGTTTCCAAATTTTGAGTTGTTCTCATAATGCAATTGATAAGATTGAAAATTTACCAAAATCATTTGGAACTCAATTGGTCTGGAAACTTCATTCAAGTTCTTGAAAATTTGCCACTGAGTTCGCAGAATTTATTTGGGAACACATGGTTTACTTGTCTAACAATTTTTCCTTTTTACTTGCAATATATGGATTTGATAAACATGAATCAACTCATTTGGACAATCTTGAATTTTCAAAAACAGTTACAGTTTCTTCTTTACAAGATACACTGCTCTTTGATGGTTGGAACACCATTGGCGTCAAGTGGTCACCAAGACAAATCGAGCAGCACCCATCAATCAAACAATCTGCTACCATTGGCTGTGGAACCATTTCTAAAGTGATGGGTCTAGAGGCATCAACGCTCAAATTGGATGGAATCAGTGTCAAATTGCAATGTGAAAATAAATTTTGTGCTTCTTTGCACAAGTTGCGTTTAACATGAACTTCCTCCTGTCATCCCATTTTTAATAAATTGATAGGTCTATAATTCTGTTCTTGAATTTTGTGTCGATTGGGAATGGACTTTACGTTGCCACAGAGTTTCCTGATTTTACGACCTTGTTTATCAATGAAGATTTCATGTAAATTCATTTAGAAGAACTAGTGATTTGACGCTTTCTTAATTTCAAAATTCACTATCATCATGTTGTATTGACTTTTCGACATTTGACCATAACAATTACAAAGCGTATTACAATTACATGCCACCAAGGGGCAGACCTTGGATCACTCAAGATGACTTGATACATGTTATTCTAAATCATTCAAAGGCTTTCCAGCTGATGAGCAGCCCGCAAAACTCAATGAGAATATCTCAATGATAAAAACAAGTGTTTTAACAACTACTGGGAATTTTGTCAGCTCCACTATTTTTGTTGTAACCTAAAATCAACATATGTTGGTTGGAGAAATTTGAACATCTCCCACAATGTTTGCGAAGGTTGCATTTTCTGTTGATTGTTTTAAAAAGCTTGGAAGTTTACCTAAAAGTCTGCAGGTTCTCGATTATTCATCACAATATCGAAAGCTTTCTGTTTTTTCTGGAACATTTAACGAAATTGGACATGAGCAAAAATCTCTGTTTACACATACCCAAGCTTGAGGATTTGTCTTCATCTCTGGAAATTTTATATTGTGTAAAACGTGACATCCCAAAGTTGGATAACCTTGGCAGGGCCCTATTGACGCTCAGGATCGGTGACAATAATATTGAAAAAATCGAGAATCTACCTGAACATCTCATCAAGCTCAATATTGCTGGCAACAGAATTATATCCATTGAAAATTTCCCCCCTTGTTTACAAAAATCTAACTGTGAACATAATGCTATCACATGGATTCGAATTTTGCCCATATATTTGCAAAAGTTCAAATTCTCCGCCCATATTCTTGCAATATAACTCATATGGTCAATCTTGAAATTTCATAATTTCACGGCCGTTACTCCAAGAAATAAACTGCTCTTCGTCGGATCTGACGGCAATGGGGTTGAGCTGATATCGAGGAGGAACATCAAGCAGCACAAACGATTCAAAACTATGGTCTTAATCTGTTGTTGAAGCCGGTTAGTAAGCATGGCTTTGAAAGGATCAGAGCTCGCATTGGATGGGATCAATGTCCAATTGCAATGAATATGAAATCACATTGACATGTCTGATCCTTTTTTGCAGAAGCTGCGATGTATTCACTGGGTTCAGTCATTACGATCCATTTGAAGAATCATGGTGACTTTGAAACCGACTTTAAAGTCGGTCACCCTCAGCCAAGAGGACTGATTTCTGGTGTTGTGAACCAAGACGACACATGTTGCAAGCGCCACACCTGTGAGCAACAAGACCAATGATTGTGAATAAAAAGTTCCTCAAGGCTACAACACATCCCCATTGATCTGACCATAACCACCTTCAGTGGAGGCCAAGGCCAATGCATTGAATTGAGAATCTTGGTCTCGTTGATAGTCTTTATGCTTCACAATAGAAAGTTTTCTTTTTTTCAACTTATTTGTTTTTGAAAACTTTTTTTATGAAATCAACGTTGCTGCTACTAATTTAGAGACATTTCGTCATAATCGACTCCATATTGCAAAACGCGCCTTCCTCGAGAGCAAACCTCAACATGATCATTTTTTCCTAATTATCACGACAGCTGAACGACAATTGCTTCTTACTTCTCTCAGGCATGGCGGCATGGTCTAGATGAACTTTACCATAAAAAGGTGTGCATTATTTCGAATTGTCCACAAGCGATTTGGTTTATAGGTATGAATGACTGATTTTATCAAGATATTTTGACTTCCTTGGATATCTCTGTTAATGACAAATTCATGATTTCGACATTTGAAAACAGAAAGCCCTGGCTAATTCTTGTAAGCGCATTCCGTACCTGTTGTGAAGTATAACTTCCGTTAACAATTATCACTGTCACTGTCATATTTCTGGCAGTCTGCTTCAGTCTTTCTTCAAACTTCCAATGTGAAAACATTGTGTTAAATTGTCATATTTTCGCGCTTGCCAAACTATTGTCCCGACGCAGCCTTGCACTTACTGCTGCCCAAGTTCTGAAAGCTTGAAGTTTTCATCAAGAATCTCCTATTATGGTTGGATGCTGGTTGTGTTTCTGTCAACTCTGTTGGGGTTTCATATATACGTGAGCATGATGTGCGCAAAAAAATGTCTTTGCCTTTTATCCTTTATGGGCAAGGTTTTCCTTTGTTGATGCCAGTAACATAGATTCCTTGACATTAGTGTCATTTTGTTCCATCATTCGAGAATGATGTTCAAAACAAAATTCATTGTTGGAAATTGTGTCAACATGTTTCAAGCATTCAGGAACTTAGCTTAGAGTTTGTCATATCATTTGAATTCTTCTGCTTGGTTGCAATTTTTTCCAAATGCTTTTTGCTTTTCTTTCATGTTTTCTTCTTCCATGCATTCGGCAACTAAAGATGTGAAGGATGTCAAGCCCCAACAGGGTTTCCTACGGTTCGAACACTGTACAAGCACCTCCCAGGAGGGAAAGAAATCTTTGTCTGCTTGTGAGGACATATCAATAGGGGAGACAAGAAGCGGGTTGTCGAGTATTGTTGTTTGCAAAAAAAGAAGAGACACTAGATGAGAGGTTTTTCTTTACGGTACAAGGATATTCCAATGAGTTGACTCCAACCTGTTCCAAGCATTCAACTCTCATTCTTGGCCTAATATGCAACGCACTGGTGAAGGGGCAGAAAAGAACACTGCCCCTAATTCTGTGCTGAGCACTCTGACGGCGGAAATGTGTATAGAATCTGGACCGAGGAGGCAAGAGTGCAATTTGGAGAGCAAAGATATTCAAATCCGCCGTTTTCAGGACCCACACCTGGGATGGGAGTTACATCAGATAGCCCAGCTGTCCCTTCCATTTCCGGAGAACACCTCTCATGGTCTGTCATCTCCATTCACCCGCACCTTGTTGGTCAGCTCTCCTGACCCGGATACACACCAGACCGCGCTGTTGGGACATTGCTACAGCCTGAAAATTGCCTCAAATGCACCTATAACTTTCTATGACAGACCTCTTGTGATCTCACATGAATAGTTGCCGAAAGCTCTGGCGACGCCTGACCATCCGTCCAACAATTACAAATGGCTATAGGAGTAATCAAATAATCAGGATTTGGGCCAAATGTTGGAAAGCCGTATTTTGATCGAGTTTTGAAATCACGTCGCCTGATTTGATGCTCATTCGACCAATCAGGCATTTCAACAAGTGATGGGCCGCCCAAGGACCTCCCGAGGTATTTCGGCCGAAACCATCAAATACCACTGCATCAGCACCGCAGTTAGTGCGCATTTGTTCGACAACTGTACCCCCACATATTGGCTTTGAGGTGGATAGCGTCTAGCAGGACGTGTTGCGGATGCCCCCCAGTCAAGTACAAAAAGTTGAGGGGCTGGTTGGGCTGAGAGCCCAAATGATCTTGTTCGTTTACCGCTGTATGCTTTAGGATACTTTACCTGTCAAATCTGGCTGATCACTTCTTTTCAACCTGACACAAATCTACCACCGATGGCCTCCTCTGCTGAGACTGTTTGGGCCCCTAGCCCAATATATCGGACAGAAGCAAGGCTGTATGTATATTCAGTTAAGAGCCTGTATAGATAAATGGTCATGGTCCCACTGGAAAAAGAAGAACCGCACACTCTGTCCATCTATTTTTTCTTCTTTCTTTCTCAGGATCACCACTCTTCTCCCCTTATAAATACTCTGGATATTCTAAAACCAACCATCTACCCTGCTCCTGGTTCTCATGCCTACCACCTGTTGTTTTTCAAGGGTATGCCTTTCGTGTTAAGGAGTCTAGCGTAATGTTTAATTTCAGTGTCCAAGCTAAATCTCCACAGAGAGGTTGGACTTCCTCTTCACCTCGGCTCCTATGATAGGAACCAGCAGATTTTTCCTTTTGCCCTCAACTTCCTTCCCAGGCGCCGTGGGTTTCACCTTTGCTCGGAGAAGCTTCTCTTCTTTGGTTTCCTTCTTTCGCTCCACCTTCTGGAGCCTGTGTATAAGAGGAGCTCCTTGCCCCCAAAAAACTGGTTTGGGTCTAGCTCCACTATACAATGTCGGCACCAGCAGTAGCCCTGAGCAACTGACCTCCCAATTGCATACACAAACTATCAGATATTGCCGAGGATGCCAACGGAAACTTAAGTTTGCAGACTTGGAGCTAGATGGCTCCAACTTCTTCACTTCGTCATTTAAGGCAAAACTTCTGATATGGTTGCATGGCTTTATCAATTGCATTTGGGACCCCCCCACAGAGGCAAGCAACAAGTGCCATCAGCATTTTGAGGCTTGGGAGGGGGACCACGAAACCTCTGAAAGCAATGCTCTCGTAGCCTCACAGGGGACATGCCCGTGCGTTCGCGCTGCCATTGCCAGCCGCCTTGGGCCGCAAGAAGCGTATGGCAGAACGCAGGCACCATGTGGGATTTTGCCATCTGCGGCAATTTCGAATGTGCCGCACAAATCCCTCGTGCTCTCTGCAGATCCCACATTTTCCGCAGCCGTTATTTTTTGCAACGCAGCTATGCAGGACCATTTTTAAGGATTTGCTAGACATGCGCAAACTTAATACCAAGGTGTCAGCATTTGAGGCAGAGTGCAAAGGTGACCCGGGCACAGGCCCCAAAGATCAGAGCTCCATAGCTAGCCCCATTTGTGAACAATTTTCATGCTACCAAAAGGGATTACCTCCCCGCCCCCCCTCCCCTCTCATTTGGATTAAGCATTGACGGCGAGTCCTCTGAGTTGAACATGGCACCCCCCCTCCTTGGCGGTATGTGGTCAATGCTGTTGCCATTTGAGAGTGTCAGGATTAATCTGATTTCAAGGAAAGCAACGACACCAAGGTATTCTTTGTCTTCTCGAGGTCTACCCACCTGACTCTCCAAGAGGATTGTTTGTTTAATGGTTTGATGGTTCTCACCACCTCTGTGTCCTCCCTGATGATAGCAGGTCATGGAGTAGTGTGTCTGCTCTTCCCGGGCAAAACAAGCATTGAGATATACTACGTTCTTTAGTCCCCTCGACCATCAGAGTGGGAATATCTGAAGGGACAAAGAGGGGGAGTTTGCATCAAAAACTTTTTACAATTTTGTTAGGTCTATGGATATCAAGGGTCATCACACTGTGCCTGATGTGCATACCCAAAACAACTTTGAGGAGGCCATGGCTGAGCAACTCCTGGCTATTGCACACACCCTGTTGATGTGCTGCAACTTCCCCACCTGCGCCTGGGGGCAGGGAGTTCTCCATGTGTCCAATTGGTTCGCATGAGCCCTGTGGGTGCGAGTGCTGCCTCTCTCTTCTAGCTTCTACAAGGACTGAAGCCTGATCTCTCTCAACTCCAAATTTTTGGTTCGACAGTCTTTTTGCCAGTCCGGAAGCCAAAGCACATTGTCCGAATTCGAACGATTGGCACACAGCCCCGCATAGGCATCAATGTTGGGTATGAGACACCCTGAGACACCCGATATCGCGAGATGTCGACCAGCCAGACGTGCAAAGCAAGCCATTGTCTTTACAAGCCCCTGCTCCCCCACTGTCTCCCCCCCTCTTCCCGCGGTAGTATATATATAATATTCTGACTGCTCGGCCATAGCGCCATTGTTAACTTTGTGAATGATTATACCAGAAGGTCATACCTCATGCTGCCATCTCTCGGAAAGGTACTAAGCGGCCTCACCTGTTGGGTGGTTGCAATTTTTTCAGCTAGCCATTCAGGACACCAGGTCTTCCGGAGGCAAGGTTGCCCCATTCTTCGACAACCCCATCCATCCTCAAGAAGTAAGGCCGGGTTCAGCTCCAGCCCCAGTTCCTCCATCAGTTACCGCTCCAGTCCCCGCCCCGCCCCAGTATGCCTTCAAAATCCAACCCATCCAACCACCAAAGCGAAGGTTAATGAAACTCTTGTGGAAAGTGGATCCCCCCAGTTTTTTCTCCACCCTCCCCCTCTCCAGAACTACCAACCTGTTGAAATTCAGATGCAGTTTATTGGGAGAAATCGAACTCAATTTAGATGATAGAGTTTGGTTGGGCGTGACAGGAGGGGAAAGAGGAAAGCTGCGGATTGCCCATAGGCACCTCGGATTGGAAACGGATCAGATTGGAAAGGATCAGGTGGAATCAGATGGGATCCAAAATTATTCCGGACAGGCTGTACTTGTTATGTAATTAGTGGCAGGCACGGGACGTGATTGAACTTCAGCTTCTTTTGGCTGAAGTCGACCATCCCAGGTATTTGAAAGGAGAATCTGTGTAGAAACTGTGAAGGAGGGTGAAGCAGCTGAACAATGAACATAGTAGTATCTTGGTGGTGAAGTCAACTGTCCCAGCTCTTTCATTTCAGAACAGCTGATGATCCCTGGGCAGACAGAAGACACTTGAAAACAGTGTTCAAAGCACAAAAAAAACAACTACCATGCTGAAAAACTCTCCCACCTCATCCTGACGTTACAGCATCCAGAAGCTGATGTCCACTAACTACCACATGTGGCAGTATCTAGTTCAACAAGTGCTGAGGGGCCAATTGCTCTAGCACATTGTTATAGGTGAAGTGCCTTGCTCAGTTTCGTTGCCAACGGCAAGCACTGAAACTGCAGAGGCGAGGAAGACTAAGGAGGCTACCGAGGCCGAAATCGAGGTGAAGGTGACAAAGGACGGGAGGGTCCACAACTTCATCTCTTTGTTGCTGAGAATAGCCAGAGAGGTGGTTCGGAACACTCAGTCCTTGCAGGAGGCCTGGGACGCCTTTCGAAAGGTCTATGCCTGGCTCCATAGGAAGCAAACCAACCAGCTGAAGGTCGAGTTCTTTTTCCTCAGAATGAAAGGCAGACCAGTGCAGGACCACGTCTGCCGCTTCCAGGAACTCGTAAGTAGGCTACAGGGGGCCAATCAGTAGGCCAAGACAGCAATAAGGTCTGCATCTTGCTCTCTGGCCTCCCTGAGACCTGGAAGGTCTTCGGAAGTGTCCACCCAGCAAATGCCAAGCTCAGCATTGACAAGCTGTGGGAAAGAATCCTCTTTGAGGATCGCCTGTTGATGGGAACAATCCCAACGGGTGGCAGAGGCGCAGTGCTTCTTGCCACGAACAAGAGGGGAGCGCCACTGTTGACAGCAGGCGCAAGTAGGGCCAAGAGCGACTGTTACAACTGTCGCAAACCGGGCCACTGGGCTGAGGATCGCTGCCAGCCAGGCGGGGAAAAATAGGCAAGCGGGCCCAGGAAAGGAGGCAAGAACTTCTTGTAATGGCAAAGAGGTTAGAGGGGTTGCATAAAGGACAGGAGGGGAGGCAGAACTCACGCTATGGGCAATGACGATTACACCCTCCTCTGTGTTGAGGGAGAGGACAAGCAGACAGAATTCTTGCTCTACATAGTCACCTCGCGAGTCAGAGGCCCATGGTGGGCCCTGGAATCAAGGGCATCGTGATTCGTGATGTGTCCCTACTCAAGACCATCAAACCTCCTGATCGCCCCTGCGAGATAATTGTTGGCAACAGCAAAAAGCTGTGAGCCACCATCTTGGGGTCCTATACAATCAAAGCCTTGAAGCCCCAAGGAGGGCACTACCCTGTGCGTGTCTTGGACTTGCTGCCAGTCCCCAGACTGAGCCTAAACCTCATCACTGTCTGCTCCATCTCCTAAAACGGCAGTCAAGCTCTGTTTGCCGAAGACTCCTGTAGAATCCTGGATAATCACCTCAACAGTTTGAGGAGGCCTGTTCATCCTTGGTACCAGAAACCAGCACTATGCCAAGCATCAGGCTGTGGCACCACCTAGACACTGTCACGCTCAAGAAACTGGTGTCGAAGGTTATGGTGGAGGGGCTTGACGCAGACAAGCTGGCCTGCAGCGAATTATGCATGATGGGGAAGCGTCAAGCTACGGGCATCCCAACGGAGAGGACAACGGAGGGAGGTGTTGACACCGACTTAGTGCTCTTCATCCAAGTTCACATCGCTGTGCCAATGGAAGTCCCATTCTACAGAGGATCCAGGTACTTTCTTGTCTTTGTTGCTGACCACAACAGCAGGATTGATGTAACGTTCCTAGAAATGAAGAGTCAAGCACTACAGGCGCTGAGGGACTATCTCATCCACAGGGAGCAACAGACATGGTTCGTATCGTGTGCGCTGACAACACCAACAAGCTCTAATCATCAGAGTTGGAGGCCAAGCCGAAGAAGTTAGGGATCATGCACCAGCTCACAGTGCCCTACAGGATGTTTCAAAACTGGGTCGCGGGCACAGCTCCCAAATGCTCGTGGACATGGCACACGCTATGCTGAGATCAGTGGATATGGAGGAACATATCTGTTCTGAGGTTGTCTAGCTTGCGGCCTACATCTGCAACTGCAGCCGGACTGCAGCCCTTGGGACTTCAGAGCAGATGCAAGAGAAGTTGTATACAGGAAGCAAACCCAACTTTGAGTTCTTGTGCGTATTTTGGTGAGCTATACATGCTTATCCAGTTGGAAAGGCACAAGAAGTTTGACAACCAAGCCAACAAGGGCTTCCTCATCGGCCACGCAGCAAATACAAGAAGATAACCACGTCTAGGTGCCAAAGCTAAGCAGGATGATTGACAGCCAGAGTGCGCGGTTCAATGACAGCTGCACACTTGGCATCAAGCATTTGGACGCTGCGAAGACTGCTTCTGGGACAAGCCCAAGGGGAACCAGTCTTGGGTCCTGGAGGAAGTTGGGGACAGCAGGGAGCCCTCAAGCAGGGGAAGCAGGAGCCATAAGCAACTC
>KZ993827.1:4674-30921 GCA_003614705.1 Blyttiomyces helicus | reverse complement strand
CCCCTCTTCCCTCCCCTCCCCCTCTCCTCGCGCAAGGGCACCTTGAGCGAGTTATACGCGAGATAGCGGCTCGACCATTCAGCGACCTGTTGGAGGTAATTGAGCAATCAGTTAAGGCTTTGGAAGTTGTCAAATGGTCAAGTTGGCAAGGACTGTCGTGGCAAGCACGGCGAGTGAGGACTAGAGTGTATAGTGCAAGGGGGAGGGCAGCCTACCTGACGACTGAGGAGGAGCTCTCCGTACCTCATCGCGAGAACAGAAACGAAACAATTCCTCGTCACCGTCAAGTGGTGCGGCCAATTATCTGCGCGCGCTGCTGCTGTGTCTCCTTCCACCTCCTCCCCTCCCCTCAACACCCTGATCACCTCCGTCTGCTTGCCCCTCATTCCCCCATCTGTCTGGTCCATCTCCCGACCTCAACTCCTACCACCTCCCCTACCTCCCCTTCCCTCTTCCTCTGACCTCTGCCCTCTCCCTCCCCTCGCTCTGACTTCAATCCCACCAAATATGCGGTCCACGCAGGTGGAGGGGGACTTCGTTTTGAGTAGAAAGGACAGGGCCGGGGGAAGTTACGGTCGCGCTCGTTCGCTCGCCCTTGCCGCCGTCGATAGAGGGTTTCACTTTCGGGCGGGTCTAGATGGAAGGAGTGCTTCTTACTAAGCCCGAGAGAGTGTGTTCGTGGGGCCCGAGGGAGCGCGAGAGAGGCGGGAAACCCAGCTACGGCCTCCTCCTTCGTTACCGTCTTCGTTCTCATCCTGAGAAGCTGAGGATGTCGTCGAGGTAGACGAAGACGTACTTGTCATCGATATCCGAGAAGATGGCGTCCATGGTCCGCATGAACGTAGCGGGGGCGTTGCAGAGTCTTGACGGCAGAACCAAGAACTCGAAGTGCCCGAACCACGCGTGTATTGAAGGGGGTCTTGGGGATGTCCTCTTCTTTCATACGGACGTTGTAGAAGCCGTACTTGAGGTCGACCTTGGTGAAGACGGTGGCTCCCTTTATGCGGTCGCGCATTTCGTCGATACGCGGGAGAGGGGTGGCGGTATCGTCGTTCAGCCCACGGCAGTCTTGACACATGCGGGTGGTGGCGTCTTTCTTGGATGCGAGGACGATCGCGGTGCCTGATGGTGACGTGGAGGGCGGATGAACCCATTACTTGCGAGGTCTTCGAGCTCCCCCTGGATCTTCGAGTTGAGCGCCGGAGGTGATACCCAGCATGTAGGAGAACGGTTGTGAGCCTTCACTGAGCCTGATCTCATTCATGTTCGGTGCCGCGAATGGGTGGCAGCGAAGTCGGCAGTTCGAAGACGTCCGAAAACTGTTGGAGGACGGACGCGAGCGGATTGGCTTGGCCGGCGGCGTCCACGAGGGAGTCGCCTGTAGAGGGGACCGCTGCTGCGGCAGTGACACGTGGTCGGCTGTTCAGGGCAGTTGAGACCCAAGCTACGACGATGTTGTGGTGGTTCTTCTGAACGAGTTTGTTGATGCGGCCTTGCTTGATGTTAAGGTATTGCGGGCCTGCCTTAGCGAGGTGTGCGGCCGGGGGGGGCAGTGGTTTGAAGGGGCCCAGAGCGTGAGAGGGGATCGAGGTGGCAATCTAAACAACACAAGGAGGAGAGAGTGTCGCGACGGTGGCGGCTTTCGCGGCCCGTTCCTCTTCGAGCCAAGCCGGGCATCGCATGTACAAGGGCGAGGTGTGGGGCCAGCTGCAAATGGGGATGTCGAGTTGCGGTGATTGCAGGCGGAGGCATGATTCCGTAAGCATGATGTCCGCTGGTGCTGATGGACCCACGGTATACCGAGGAGTAGGTCGGTCGGTGGGGTAGCCATCAGCGCCATCGGGACGATCTCCCAGTATCCGCCGGGCATCTTGAGACGCGGGGCCAAAATACCCTGAGAGGGGGAGAGTGTGCCGTCTGCGCAGCGAATTAGAGTGTTGTCCGGGTGACACACCAAGTCGAGGAAGTCGGCAAGGCGGCCGCCATGTGCTCGCGCTTGAGCTGGGCGGACTGCCTGCCGACGTTCTGCAGTCCGTCATGCAGATCCTTGAGGGTGTCTTGAGCCCTCGTGATGACGGCTTGGCTGATCAGCGGCGCTTGGCTGTCTCGGAGGAGAGGTCGATGCTGGAGCTCCTCCGCAAGTCCCGGCTTGCTTGGGCGAGCTGCTCCGGAGAAGCCCCGGTCCAAGGGGAGACGCAGAGCTCGGAGGCGGAGGACTGGGGGGAGCAGCAGCTGTTCCAAGCTGAGGACTTGGAGGAGGAGGAGGCCTTCGATGACGCAGGCGCGTTGCCGGCCTTGCGGCTGTTGGTAGAAACGGAGAAGCTGGACCTTGCACTGGGGCCTGGATGTACATCCTTCGCGTTTTTCGAGGACAAGGGGGAGATATGAGGGCAGTGGGGAGGGGGGGAGGAGTCAGTGTCTTGTGGTTGAGTCGTGCGTGTCATGCTACTGGTTTTGATCATTTTGATACCCTCCCCTACCCTCCCCCCATACCTCACCATCCATCATGGCTTCATCGAGTTCATTGCCACTCATGACGTCTTGGTCTTGCTCGGGATGGGAAGATCCCTCTTGGCCGTGGTCATCGGTATCCTCTTTGTCATCTTCTTCGTCCTCATCTTCATGCGTGGTGTCGTCCCCCAGGTCATTGTGGTCGTTGTCATCATCAAGGTCGATGGCTCCGGAGTGGGACTCAATCTCACGCTGGATGTGCTTGGCTCTGAGGACGTCAGGCGGGCAGTCGGGGTCGCCTTTGGTGTTCGGAAAATGGGATGTAATAATTTTCAATTAAGACTGAGGGCCCCGTCTTCTGAACAAGAGGTTTTGCTCTCTTTTCGCCCCAGAAAAGAGTTCAATGACAAGCAACAGGAAAACAGATACCTATTGGGGGCGTTCTTGGATGTCCCAAACTTGCACTTGAGAGCCTCTTCTGCTGACCGCTCGCTGTACGACCACGGGAGAGTCTTGTTGCACTTGCCTGCAACGGCCTCCCACCCCACAGCTCCAAGAGGGAGATGGGTGTCAACCAAGTCAAGGAGACCTGCAGTGGAAGAAACAGTGAAGGGCATTAATGCCTGCTTGCGTTCCAAGCCTTCAAAGCTACTGACCCCTCTCCCCCCTCCCCTTCCAGGCTCAACCCTCATTCCAAGCACTTGAACTTACGATTTATCTCCTCATCCCTGAATCCCTTGCCCGGTTTATGCGTTGACTTCGGATTCTTCTCCTTGGTCCGTTTGTCCTTCGGCTTGGAGACTGGCTTCTTGCTACCGCCTTTGTCAGACTGGTCAAGCTTATCAGCGCTGGTTTTCATGAAAGAGATATGAGAGCTGAGATGTGAGGAGGGGGGAGAAAAGAGTTTTGGACTTCAGAGCGAAGGGGGATGGAAGCGAAAGACTTGGGCGCGACCTCATTTTGAGATGCCAGAAAGCGGCTGGCCCGCCATGAGCCCCATGTTCAGCCCAAGCCACATCCTCATGGCCAACCCAACACATTAATAAATTAAGTCCTGATATTAATTAAGTGGAGAACGCAGTCCGATATTAGTCTGATCGTCTCCAGACGCCCGTCGCCCTCCTCCCCCCTTTGGACTCTTACCACATTTGCCATCTCTCGAGTTGGATGCTCTGCCCCATGCCTTACATCAACCGCTCGCATTGGAGGCGTTTCAAGCGCATGACTCAAGAGGCTCAAGATGATCAAGAGGTCACTTGTGCTGCAACCATACTCCAACTCCCAATCATCCTGTTCCAGACCTCCCTCCGCGACCGCCACTACCTCACAACCTCATACCTTGTGGACTCTATTCATTCGCTTTGGCACACAATGTATTGGCACGGAACCAACTGCAACCTCATATCGGTAATAGGCTTTGACAGAGCCACCTTTGAGGACCTTTTGCAGGTATTTTCTCGTTTTTACATTGTGAAGTGAGTAGCGTTTCTGATCCTATGGGTTGCAGGGGCAATGGGGGGAGGGTGGAGGGTGCTACTCTCCCAGTAGATGGAACTGCTCAACCCTTGTGCCGGTTAACTCACACAAAATGTCTGGATAGATCTATGACAGGATATCGTCATGGCGAGCAACCTCTTTGTGAAACAATAATCAGAATGGCTCAAGATTATGTCCAAAGCAACAATATTGCCCTGTTTTCCTCTGAAGGAGCTTTTGGAACTTGCATGCAAGGTGGAAAAGATGCTGTTTCGCCACGATATATTTACACAAAGTGGAAAAGGTACTTGTTCTGATTTGTTCTGATTATGAATAAAACTGATGCATATTGTAAAAATTCAATAATCAATATTCAGCAGCTATTTTATCGATAAAACTGATGCAAACTCTAAATATTCAATCATCAAGATTAAACGGCTATTTTATCGAAAAAACTGATACAAACTGTAAAAAATTCAATCACCAAGATTAAACAGCTATTTTATCCATAAAACTAATAACACGTTTGGCTGATTTTGGAAAATGTTGTAAAAGATTACAAGGAATGTCACACAGACACTACAGTGCATTTTGTCATCAAGACTACTCCAGAAGGGACGTAAATTTTGCAGACTCATAAAAAATCGTCGGATACCGATTCGAATGATGAACTGGCTATTTTTCTTAAAAATTTGAAACTGACAACTACCAAGCACGCCACAAACATGATGCTATTCTCGTCTGCTGGTTTCTTGCAAAAGTATAATCATATAAATGAAATACTTGAAGAATTTACCAAACAAGGATGCAACACTATGAAAAGAGGAAGATATTTCTAAGTGAGAGGATCACGGCCGAGATATCTCGTTGCACCGAAAGGATCCGAATTATATGATGCATTTTGAAAGGTACATTGGTTTTAAACAACAGGAAGAAGGCTGACATTGTTGAGGATCTCGATAAAGCAATGGTTGTCAGACAGGAGAATTCATTTAACCATTTGATAAATTTGCCTTTGCACAGCTTGAGCAAAGATAAAATCGAAAGCATGAAGAGCGAGCTCAAAGCCATGGAAATGCAATATATGGTATTATCACATCTCAGACATCAGAAAAAATGTACAAGAGTGATCTTTTGTATTTTTTAGAATACCAGTCGACAAAATTAATTATTTGTAATTAAATAAATTTCTTGCGAAATGATAAAACCACTGGAAAAGGTATTTGTTCTGATGCTTTTCTGTAAAATATTAATCAATAAAACTGATGCAAATTGTAAAAATTCAATAATCAAGATTAAACAGATATTTTATCGATAAAACTGATGCAAACTGTAAAAATTCAATCATCAAGATTAAACAGATATTTTATTGATAAAACTGATGCAAACTGTAAAAATTCAATCACCAATAAATTATGTAAGGATTTGAGTACACGGATGAAAAAATCACACAACATCGAACACATAGATGACAACTGTAGCGAGTGTTACAAATAGAACAAATAGAACAAATAGAACGAAAACAACAAAAGAACAAAGGTAAAAGTTATATCGTATGACATATTGCATTATTGCAACGGTAGGCGAATTCACCACACAGAGATGATCACTGTCTAATTGGGTCATTTGAATCAGAGCCGCTGGGTCCCATTGACTTGCAGTTCTTTTCCAATCGGACATGTCATCTGATTATATTGAAAGTTCTTGTATTATCCGTGGTTGAGTAGATTCAAAAATATCCTGTTCTTTCCTATTTTGATCTACTTCAGTTTGCATACTGGTGCATACGCCGTCATGAGAAACTTGTACAATATTTCTCGACTACAGATTTTTGATAATTTCAGATATGATTTGAAAGAAGCTCAAAACTTCCTCCTGACCTGAGACTTCATCTTGGATAATTTTCCAATATAAATAGGTTGAGTCTTGCTCGATTGTGTCACTTGAAAGATACAACTTTTCAACATCGCCATTGAATTGTTCCAAAGATTGTTCCCATTGGATGAGAGACATCCTTGACATTTGCACCAAAACTTTGTAGTTTGTCAGATTGTCTGGCGAATCAACATATTGACTGGGGATATTGCTTTCCAGGTGCATTTTGTCCACATCTGCTGTTTTCAACAAACAATTAGGTATCTTTTGAGAATGAGCAATGATAGTTTACTTGGATCGAAAGACAGCTTTGTTTTGAATGAAGCTCTCAGCACTGTTTTGTTTCTGACACAATCTTTCCGAACCAATACTACCCGCAAGTATCTTTGATCCAGATGTGGAGGTGGTCGCATCTGTGGTGTTTGTACTGGAAAGAATAGATGATACAGCAATGTTTGAAAATGTAGAATTTGCGGACACGGAAAGGTTTCCAGAAACAGTGATTCCTGCAGCAGTGATTCCTTCAGCTGTTCAGATTGAAGATGAAGATGTGTCTGACGAAGAGAGAGTTGTGCCTGCTATAGCTGCTGAGAAGGTGCTGATTCCCGAGACATACAACCAATTTCCAATTCTTAGACTTTTTGCGACAGACATTCCGAGAAGAACAAAAGAACCAGAACCCAAACTTGCAGAATCGGTGGGATTTGAAAATAAAGTGGACGAGCCAGTACCTATGGATGTATTTCCGGAAAGAGAGAAACTTCCTTCAACGAATAAACTCTTCGACACGCTAATGCCTCCATATGTGATGATGGAATCGGTATTTGTGCTGGTTGAATTGTTCGTGTTGTTCATCGATAGAGAACCACTGGACGCACTGGTCCCGTTTGAATTGAAATTGCCTGCAACTGTGATTGTGTTTTTGACGAAGAGAAATCGATTTACAGATAATCCACCAGATAGCTGAAGACAGCCCGTAGATGTGCCGGAAGCACATGTTTCTGAAAGAAGGACTTTGCCGGATCCTTTCCAGAGAGAGAATGATTTAGTAGCAGCTTGGTTTGGACCCATGATTGGGGCACCTGCAATGAAAACATCGGCAAGATTGGTTGAGGTTACTCCGGAGTTCACAGACGTGATAGTATGGATTCCAAAGAAATTGAAAACATTTCCCGCATGTGTCGCCGATTGAGATGTGCTGATATCTGTAAATATTGAGCTCGGCACATTCAAATTGGTGCCGGAAAGAATTGAAGACCTACCGGACGAAGCGCTGCCATCCAAAAGGATGCCTAGAACCCTTGCATTTGTGCCAACAGTCAAAGATTTAGCGATACTGCAAGGCTCTGCTGAGATTATTGATCCAGTCACGGCAGAAGAGGAATCTGAGGTTGAGATCAAATCAATCGCCGCTGAAAAGGTTGCCGTGCTGTTTACATTGAGAACATATAACGTAGAGGTTCCAGTGACGTTCAAACTGCCTCCCACTGTGGCGCTCTTGTGTACTGCTATAACCCCGGAAATAATCGTCGCCCCTGAAGAGACACCGGTTGAATCTGTGGTGTTCAATAACCATACCAGGCCCGAAAACATGGGGGAAGACAGGGTGGAAGTTCCTGTGAAAATGGTTCCTCCTGAAAAGGTCAAATTCCCAGATATGTCCATGTTTGCTCTGATCCTTTCTCCACTGGCAACTGTCAATGCCCCAATGGAAGGGGATAATGAATTCGTTGTGTTCGAAATAGCCAAGGTGCCCGCAGATGATAGAGAGGACGCAAGTGACACAGATCCTGAAATGGTCGCAGTTCCTGCTATGTTGATGGTGCCACCAGTGTTGACAAAGTTAATGAAAGCTGCACCGCCTGATAAAATCAAAGACCCTGTTGTGACACTGGAAGAATCAGCTGTGCTGGTAATCTTGATGATTCCCAAAGCTGAAAATGAAGAAGAGAGTATCAACCCCCCACTGAACAAAAGTGACCCAGTTATCAATAGATTGCCCCCTATTGAGACACTTTTGATGATTCCAATATACCACCAGATATCTGCAATGCACCTGATGAAATACTTGTCAAATCTATTTGGCTTCCAACAAACAAGGAACAACCTGAGAAATTTCCCGTTACAATGAGGTTCAAATTGAAAGAGACAATTCCAGTAACTGTCGTGTTACCTCCAACAGTGAGTGATTTCGCAGCTACGATACCTCGGATCTTTTGAAGACAATTCGAATCAAACTGGGATGGTTTATGAACCAAGAATGCCTTCTAGAGTGGAAATGTAAGGAGGGAAATTGTGATCACTATTCAGCCGATCAAGAATACGAAGACAGCGACATATGGGGATATGTATGTGGCAACAATATTGGTATTTTTGTGAACGAAAAATGCACATTGATGGAAGAGATGGAGAGTGATTTTTATGAAAAATGTTTACATCTCAGAGAAGTACAACCCTTGAAAGGATTGACTCGTGAAGTTTGGGAGGAATCGTAGCAGGAGACTACAACCCTTGGAGGTCAAATCCAACTAGGCCACTTTCACGCTAGTATCCAAACCCTCCGGTTCCTGAAAGTGGCCGGGTCCAAAGGATATTTGGACTGTTTTTTTAAGACCTTAACTAGTCAACTTGAGAAATGCACTTACAGGGAGTACCTCTCGATACTCCTCTGGGGTTGGGAGTGAATACGACCTATTCTTTGTTTTGCTATTTCGACTTCTGACCCCCTTTTGATTTACATGCAATTTACCCCTATCATACTACAACCATTACCCTTCAGTATTTTCGATCTACTGATTAAAAACCGTTTATAAACCGATCGAAAGCTGTTTTGAAATACACTACACTTGCACGAAAACTCGCTCGCTTTGACTGCTTTAGCATTTTTATTCATTCCTTTCATTCATTACATTCTTCACAATTGATAATTGATAGATAATCGACCTTAGCAATTAGTAAACATGACATAACTCAAATAGGGATCAGAAGCGGTTTGGAACTGATTCCATTCGAATCGAGTCGATGGGTAACAAATAGGATGCCTACATGAACATATGAAGGAAACAAGAAGCGCTGATAGTGACCAACACACCGTGAATCATGCCAAATCAAATGTAACAAGAGGGCCAGTCGGTATAAGAACCGCACCCCACTTTCTTCGTTGACCTCATCCATCCCCTCTGTAAGCACGACAATGCTGCTCGAGGAATACGAGAGAAAGATCTGCAACTCTACACACCTCCCAGACGATGTGTTTCCATCTTTTCGTTTGATTTTGAATCAGTTTGTTTATGGTCTTGTTCTTTATCGATGAATTTTAGTTGGGACCGTGTATTTTGTTCAAATGTTCGACATTCAAAATCAACATGAATTTTATCTATAAATCTCACCCTTCCTACTTGATAACGGCTTCCAATCTATATTCCATCACAACCTATCGTGAATCAACCATGCATCATCAACTTTACAATCCTTGTTCCATCATGACCTATCGTCGGTCAACCATGCCGAATCAATTGGAGTTACTTTACAATGCAAATCCTGACAAGACATGGAATTATTACGAGCTGAGTAAGAATATGAACCATACTATGAATTTGGTCAAAGCGAATCCAGACAAACCATGGGATTGGAGATAGTTGTGTTTGAATCCAAACATCACTATGGAAGTTATTGATCCGGACAAACCATGGGAATATCATTGTTTGAGTGCAAATCCAAACATCATTATGGACGTTATTGATGCACATTCAGACTAACCATGCGATTATAACTATTTGAGTCGCAATCCGTATCTTACAATGGAGATGGTCAAAGCAAATCCAGACAAACCATGAGATTATTGTCCGCAAGTTGAAATTCTAACATCAAGATGGATGTTGTTAAATCAAATTCAGACAAGCCATGGGATTGTTCATTTTTGAGTTTGAGTCCAATTATCACAATTGATATTGTCAAAGAGAATCCAAACGACCCATGGGATTTTTCATGTTAGAGTGTGAGTCCCAACATAACGGTGGACTCTGTCAAGGAGAATGCAGACAAGGCATGGAGTTACAAAGGTTTGAGCCAGAATACCAATATCACAATGGACTTTTTCAATGAAAATTTAGACAAGCTATGGAATTATGAATGGTTGAGTAATGATCAGAACATTAACACAGAAATGGTCGACACAAATCGCGACAAGCCATGGTGCTATGCATGTTTGAGTGTGAGTCCGCACATCACGATTGAGAAAGTCAAGGCCAATCCAAACATACCCTGGTCATGGAGGTCTTTGAGTAAGAATCCGAACATTACCTTGGAAATTGTTGACGAGAACCTACACCAGCCAAGGGATTATTCCGATATAAGTGCCAATCTTAATGTTACGGTGGAATCTGTTATTGCCAATCCAGACAAGCCATGGAATTATTCACACTTCAGTAAGAATCCTAACATTACATTTGAAGTTGTCAATTCAAATCCAGACTTGCCTTGGGATTTCGAACAAATGAGTAGCTATCTTTTCCACTATGGTGGAAAGCCTCTACCTGTGATTTTTAGAAGGCAGGGATTGTTGTTGAATGAGTTAAATAATTTTTTTAATGTGCCACCTAATTGTGATCTGCATCCTATCTTCAAAAAAGGAGGACCTGGTTTTCATGAATAAGTGAGCGTATATAAGTCTCTGAATAAATAGATTCATCATGAAAACAAAACTGTTTTCCTTTTCATTTCAACATTATCTAGAAAGGCAATTGGTTACATCGCATTTTTTTTTGAAAAAGTCAACATTTCAAAATACTCACTTGCTATGAAATGTTCAACATTCAAATATTATTCATTGATAAAGCTTTAATATGACACATGATTGTTTGTACTTAACAATTATGTAGATAACCAATTGGTTACATATTATTTCTGTGATTTTCGACAAGTCAACATTCTGATTTATCAATAAACTATGAAAAATACGAAGCGCCGCAGGTGATTTATATCTTATATGCTATTCACATTCAAAAAGATTTATTGCGACCCAGCACTCTGAGTGCAGAAACTTGCAGCAGAGTATCATGTGTAACAATCTTGCATCCCTTCCTTAAACTGCCACCCGGGGTTTCACTCAAGACGTCTATTAGAAATTTTTGGAAAACTGGTTGGCAACATCAGAGCTCCTGTTTATACAGGTTACTTGTGGAGAAAGGAATCTTTCCTTTTCCTTAACTGCCACCCCGGTTATCACTCAAGAGGGATTACCATCCATAATGCGAAAATTCCATGATTTGTCTGGACTTTCTTTGACAAACTCCATGGTAATTTTTGGATTTTCGCTCAACAAGTGATAATCCCACGGATTATCTGGATTGGCATTGATAATTCTCGTTGTAACACTCGGATTCTCACATAAATAGTCATGTAGTTCAATTCTTCTCTGGATAGGCAAAGTAGATAAGTTTCAGTTGATTTTTCATGCTTGAATGAGATTAGTGAGCAGACTCGACAAGGAACAAGTCGAGGCCGGGGCAGCGCAAAGCAGGGTGGGAGGAAAGTGAACAGAATTTTTTTATCGATAAATGGTCTTCCCAAAATGGGAAACAGGGGTTTTGTAACAAATGGTTACAAACACCCAAAACATAAATAGTCGTGCCTGCAAGTCCGGCAATCCTGCACGGAATCTATCCACCACGACTGCAACCACCCATTCCGCGGCTGCGACCACCGTTCCAGTTGCCAGTGTTGTACGGCGTGGCATATTGATTAAGTTTCTTCTGAAAATCGCTGAGAGCATCAAGGTAACTTTCGGAGGTGGTTCCGAAGGGGGCTTGCGGTATAGTCGAAGTACTTGATTAGAACGATGGATAATGGTAAGTGTGAATTCTATCCAATTCCCGACATGACGCAAACAAAGAATTCACCCATTCCCGTTTGCGCTTCAAAACTAACCTGTTTCTCAGAGTTTTAATCGTCGTTTGAGCATCTAGCCATTGTTGCCTGGTCGTATCTTGTTTCAGAATTTGATTCTCATCTTCGAGAACCTCCACCCTACGCCGAAAAACCTTGACCTCATGTGCAAGATGCGAAAGCCTGTCAGAAAGCCTGTTGTTATGTGTAGCCATCAAATATGCAAAGATAAATGTTAATTATTGTATTAATTCTATGTGGGAATAAAACAAAGAAACCTCAGATGAGTACCTTTTGTTGTTGCTGTTCAAGATAAGCAGAGTTATGATTCCGTTGGTATGAACCTTTTATTTACATAGAATCATCGGTGAAACAGCATTCAAAATCAGATCCCATGTTCTCCACAGGAGAGCTTGAACGTCCATCATCGGACTCCTCGTCCGGTAATTATTCATTGAAGCACTTATAGTCAGAGCGCATCCTCCTTACGATGTCGTGCACCTGCCCAGCCAGTGGGCGATCATGCGGATTTTCCGATAGCACTTGATGATCAGATTGAAGAGCACCCAAGAGCGACCATTGCTGGGTTGGCGGGGCTCCAGCAGCTTCAGAGCCCCTTTCTGTGCTATTTAGTTCTTGAACGTCCTGTTTTTCATCACCTCGTCTAAGCTGGTCGCCGAGTCTAGCTTGCACATCCAGGAAAATCTTTCCGCAAATATTCCTCCCAGAGAAAACACATCCACGGGGCAAGAATTCTGATTGCCAACCTCAGGCGCCATATACTTTTCCGTTCCCGCGTAAGACTTCCGCACACTGGAGTCTGTACAGAGTTTGTCCGTTCCAAAATCTAGGGATAGGAGCGCTCCTTCATCAGTGATGCAGAAATATTCTGGCTTGATGTCGCAATGGAGATTCGAAGGACGTCGAGCGTGTAGGCTGTGCAGCGTGGCTGCTAGACAGAGCATGAACTGGTAACCCATACACACAACCTCTGGGTGGTTGATGCGAGCGACCAGCTTGCCGTCTTCGGTAAACGGTTTTGTCAACCAGCCTAAAAGTGTTCTTTCTGCCCAAGGTTGGTAGTACATGTAGAGATTGTCGCCGCTCTGGGATGCCCTGAGGTATGTCAGCATGTGGAGACCACCCGAAACTCGCTGGAGAAGGTGCGTTTCGTTGTTGAACAATTATTCCCTTAGGTTCCGACCCAACTCAACGCCTGTGTGGCTGACAACTTAAGATATACACTTTCGTGCTGCGCTCGCTTTTAAGTCCCGCGATGTGCCCGTAGTGACGTATTGAACTACAGAGAACGCGCCCGATCATGCTGGCTTTCGTTCGGACACAATGTGCGGTTTTCGAAATTCCATGTCGAGCTCAATGTTTTTGACCTCCAAAGGTGTATAGGGGTTAAGAATTTGGCGGTGATTGTTCGTTTCTTCACTGCAGGTTTCTGAACAGTTATTCATTCTTTTTCATGTCTGGAATGACAAATGTTCATATGAGTTACTTGGTGCATCGATAAAAACGTAAAAATGTTAAATTCATACCATTTGTTGATTTTGATGTCGATTTTGGTAAATGATATTCGAAAGGTTCAGGAAAGTCAAGAGGTGCGAGGTGAAGTGTTGTGTGGGCATTGTGGAACTGCTGACGTTGTCTCTCATATTGGATTGGGTGGCTGTAATGGGATATGCGAGTCTTCAATAGAAGGTTTTTAATTGTGGAATTGTGTTTGATATTATTTGACCAACATGTTTTATCACAAAAACATTATTTAAACATTAGATAAATATACAAAACCAACTCAAACAAACATATGTATGTTTCCACCACTGGAGCGGCTGAGTATTTTTGCATCTCTAATCGTACCATTTACAGATGGTGCGACGTCACAAAATCGAATTGCATCTCAAACCAGCAGGACAACGAAGAATTCTCATCACTCCTGATCATGGAAACGGAGTTGAATGCTCAGGTAGAACAAATTAACGAAATATTGTTCACCATGGAATATGAATCATTGCTGGGTGTCGTTATCAATGATGGAAACTCAATTCCATCGAGTTGAACCCAATGCAAGCGATAGTCGAGGCCTTGACAGGACAAACGTTGAAACAGACAGCATGGCATGCACTGGATCCGGAGGAGATGATTAAGCTGGAAAATCGCCAGAGATCAGTACAGGCGTTGTTGCCAACCCCGGAGAAAATGAAAAGAGAAGAACCGAAACTCTTTGACAAAGTTACCGCTATTGCTGAGTTTCTTCATACAAACAGAGAGATAATCTCAGTAGACAGATGCGTTTCATTGCTGACAACTACCCCGGACATAGAATTGTTAAAGACGTTGGTTCCTCCCTAAATTTAAAAGGAAAGGACTCTTATCCCTTTTGGATTTATCACAACAGGGTCTTCTACAACAAGTTGTGGTTTCCTCAAAAGATCGCTTGTGTGGATTCGGATTTGAACTCTTGCAATGGCTTTTCAAGGACAATACAAAACTCCTGCTTCTCAAATCAATAGACAAATCTCCTGAACAAGAATTTTCAGAAGACGTTATGGCCTTCATGCATGTTTTTAACTGCCGCTGGAACAGAAGACGGAGATACACAATTAATCTGGTGCAAGAAAATGAAACTGATTGTTCGAAAGGAACTCCAAGTGTTGCTCCAGAAGTTTGGTGGGCTTTATAGATACTGTTGCAATAAGTATGCTGGGATTCACAAGACAACTGGCATGAGACGAAAATTGGACTTTGCGGCCGTCATCAAAGCTGACCACAACCAAGTTTGTCCTCCATGGGTTTTGGATCTCCCAACAGCCCTGAGAGAAGGTGCGGCATTTGAACTTGCAAAAAACATAAAAGCAACACAGGCAAATTTGAAGAATGGACATGCAATGTGATTCAACATGAAATTCAAAAGAAAACGCGATTCAAAGTTTACTTTGACAAACTGTCAAAAAGGATGCTTCAAAAGGATTCACAATCACACATTTCAGATTTTGCCAACATATTTCAACAACATAATAAAGACTCATGAAAAGTTGCCTGTAACCATGGATCAGGATTTTTCCAGACATTTCGATGGGTTCAATTTTTACTTGATGGTTCCTTATGAAGTTCAAAGGACAAGTTCCCTTGTAGATGACAGAATGATCTCATTGTTGGATCCTGGTGTTAGAACATTCCAAACAATCTATCAAGATCAGGTCAATGCAATTCATTTTTGCCATGCTAAAAGTGTTGGCAAGCTTTATTCAATGACTCTGATATTGGACAGAATGCAATGTTCAAAGGACCGCGGAACTGAAAGGTTGAATCAAAGCAAAAACGGAAATGCAAAAAGTACATAAATCAAAAGATCATGCAACTGAGGAAACGAGTGAAAATTTATCAAGAGGAAATGCACTCGAAAGGAATTGCATGAAAACGTCTAGAACAATAATTTTGCCAGATTTCAAAACGAAAGGGATGGTAAAAAAGTTTAAAAGGATATTGCACAAAAAAATAGTAAGAAACATGTTGCTACTCTCGCAAACCACTTTCAAAAAAAACCTCAAAGCCACAGCTGTTGGATGGGGTTGCCAAGTGATCTTGGCGAGCGAACATTACACATCAAAAACGTGCGGAAACTGTGGAGAAATCCCCAACAGATTGGGTTCTTCGAAAGTTTATACATGCAAAATGTGTAACGTCATCATTGACAGAGATGTCAATGGCGCTTGAAACGTAATGTTGGGAGCGATACGAGGTAGCGCTCTGTCCAATATGGAAGGGAACTGGATCAGTCAATACAGGGAAATTTGGAAGAATTTCCACTGCATGTGATGAAGTCATATAAAGTGACTAAGAACATGTGGCATTATTCACATTGATTAGGGAAGTGAGTAATGATGTAACAGAAACTGAAAGGTTATATTTCCA
This sequence comes from Blyttiomyces helicus, assembly GCA_003614705.1. Lineage (NCBI taxonomy): Eukaryota > Fungi > Chytridiomycota > Chytridiomycetes > Blyttiomyces > Blyttiomyces helicus. The sequence goes on along the minus strand of KZ993827.1, from coordinate 15,309 downwards.
TGAAAATGGAAACCTTGAACGTAAAATCTGTCAAAGACTGTCTCTAAACTACTACCAGCGATAGACAATAGAAGAATAAAAGTCCAAAAAAGTGTAACTCATGAAGAGACAAAGGTAACCCTGGAAGCAACGTCTCACATTACTACGGTAAGGAATCGTAGCCACGGTAACAAAACGGACCCATGGAAATGAACCTGACCATTTGTAATGCCTTGTAACGAGAGCGTTGGGATGTAAAAGAATGCAAGAAAGAGTGCCGAACGATAAATTTTTTATCGATATGGTTTTTCAAATTTTTCAAAAGTTGTTGAAGATGTTGAAGATGTTGATTGGCGAGAAAGAGTGGAGAAACATAGATAGTTATGTTTGGATTCTTGCTATAATCTTTTCGATTCCAAGGTTTATTTGGATTGTCACATTCGGATTTTCACTCAGATGAATATAATCCTATTGTTCTTCTGGATACTCAAGGTAGATAAGTTCCAATTGATTCGCTATTGTTGGATTAGAGTGGTGGTAGTGAATGTTCTTAGCTTTGAGATATTTAAGAATGAATAAATGCAAAATGGTCCTGAATATAATAGTAAACTTGCTTGGATTGGAATCAAAATTGAAAGGCAAATTAATGTTTGCTTTTTACAAAAAGGAGGATTCAGAATTGAATAGAAACGTTTCGATCCCCGAACAGATCATGTTTTCAACTGGATCTATCGATACAGAATTGGAGAATTATATTATTTTCTTATTCGACTCATCAGGAATTGCATTTTCCTGACTCTCGCATTACCCTCTCAGATTGTCTTCAAGTTGTGCGGAATTCGGCGACGGAAGCATTTGAGGCAAAGAACCGCCACTAATATTGCCGAATAAGAGAAAACTGGTACAATGTTGAATGTCTTTAATGTTGAAGTTTTCAAAAAGGTAAAAATATTTTATCGATAAATGAATGAATACAACCAGGTTGATACACATCAGAGTCAGGAAAGTTAAAAAGGTCAGGAATGCCAGGAATGCCAGGAAAGCGACTCGTTGAAGAAGTTGAAGAAGTTAAATGTTGATTTGGAAGTGGAGAAAAATAAATAGTTTATTGACCGATCCCTGGTCAGGCGCCGCGAGGTGGCTAAAGTTTGTTAAAAGATTTTGAATGTTGATCTAGATGCGAAAACGTCAAACGTCATAATCGATTTCTTCCATGTTTGAATTGAATATAATACTTTTGTTAATTTTGTGAATTTTGAGAAGAGAAGATGCCCTGCAATTTTACACTGACTGTCACAAAGAGGATACAGGTTCAATTGTTTATCAACCGACCCTTGGTTGTCCCACCTGCGAAGCGGCATTGTAATGTATTGATTCCCAATATATGGCATCAATAGATTATAAAGACTATTTGTTACCACAGCCACGGTAACGAAAGTAAAGAATCTGAAAAACACACGGAAACTGAACCGGGAACCAACAGGTCCCATTACCATGGTAAGGAAAGGAAACGGAATCACGGGACGCGACCGGTCACATTACCAAGGGACGGAAACAGAACCATGGGAAGCGACAGGTCACATTACCACCGTAAGGAATCAGAACAATGGAAAAGAACTGACCATTTGCAATCCCATGTAACAAGAGTTTTGGTGTGTACAGACTAAAGAATGGAAGAATGAAAAGAACGTATAAAATGGTTTGATAGATTGAAAAGAATGGGAAAAATGAAAAGAAATTTTTGAACGAATCAAAAGAATGAATAGAATGTTGACGGCGACAGGAAGAGGTGATCTAGAGGAGCGACCATGGGGTGGATGTATTTGGAATATGGAATATGATGAATCGCAAGAAAGAGTGGAGAAATATAAATAGTTTAGTCGCTTCGCGGCATGCCTGCATGGCAACCCTCGGCAGGTGGGACAACCAAGATAGTTTTCGATAAAGTCTTTCAAAAGATTTTGAATGAAGAGGATGCTTAATGTTGATTCGCAAGAAACAGTGAAGAAAGATAAATAGTTTATCCATAAAGTTTTTCAAAAGAAGTTAGAAGTTGATTCGCAAGAAAGTGTGGAGAAAATTAGATTATTTATCAATAAGCTTTTTCAAAAGATGTTGAATGGTTATTCGCAAGAAAGAGTGGAGAAAGATAAATGGCTTATCAAGTTTTTCAGAAGATGTTGAATGTGGTTGATCCAAAAGTGTACAAGAAATAGATTCAAAGAACAATTTTTGACATATGAACAGTGTCTGTCATCACTTTCAAGTCATTTACCCATTAAACTCTAATGACAGGAAATGCTGACATATTTACCAACCTATTTCTGTTGACATTTTCAAATCATTTATCGATGTAACTTTCACGAACAGGAAATTTCGACATGCTTTCAATCAACACAGCCAATTGGGGAATATTTCAACAACAGGAAATGCTGACATATTTGCGTTGAACATCATCAGTTGGGTAAGATCTCAATAAACATAATCAATTGGGGAACAAATATTTTTCCGGTTATCAATAAACAACAAGACCGATCCTTAAATTTCAGCATCCCGATCGAAAATACATAATAACATTTGAAAAGGAATACAAAAAGTAGAAAAAGAAACACAAAATAGACAGACAATGGACGAATATATACAAGAAACCAAAAAAACGGATGGCATCGGACAATGGCGAAATCAAAATTCAGGGATGACTTCTTCCGCAGAAAGTTCAGATGCAAACATAGCACAGAAAAAAGGATCTGCTATTGTTTGCAGAATCACAGGTGGAGGGGAACCACAAGGGTCGGGTGTGGACAGCCTGGCCAGACTGTTCCGTAGAGCCTTTTTGATAAGATTAGGACCGAGACGGGGGGAGGATGAGGGTTTGGGTCCGAGTCAGGCTGATAAAGGCAGAGAACCCGGCTGGGGACCGAGACGGGCGGAGATTTGGAGAGCTGATGGGGGTTTGGGGCCAAGACGGGCTGACATAGGCTTGGGACCGACACGGGCCGAGATGTTGAGTTTGGTTGAATTGGTGATTGGAGTAGAAGGAGTAATAGGAAAGTCGGTTTGAGAAGAAGGATAGGAATGAAGAGAGACACCAGACATGGCGAAAGTGACGGCGAGGAGGAGATGAAGAACTTGGTTTTTGTGCGGAAGTGGGAAGCTTTTTATTGCATCACACTGAGGTGGCGCAGAGTTAATTTGACTTGTTTTGTTGTAACATGACCCTGTGAAGATAATGGTAGTGCAAAAAAATAAAACATCGCAAAGCACAAACAGCCCAAAAACGATGCAGAAATGGCATATAAGGCAAACAGCGCAAGAGCACTGCGAAAAGGGAATATGGCAAACAGCGCAAAAGCACTGCGAGAAGGGTGTATCTGGCAAACAGTGTAAAATTATAGAGGGTTTTAACCGGTCCCAAACTTAAAACAAATAAAACATTAGAGTGCGAATGCAGTATTTTGAATATTAAATCAAAAGGGTCGCGTTGTTTGAAAGGCCAGACGGCTGCAAAGGGGGTCGCGGTGGATATTTCGTTGGGTACAAGTGGCAAAAGTTGATACTTGGGACTTCCAAGAGGGCATCCGATGGGCGCCTCCCGACTCAAGGGTCTCTTCATGTGGTTGTGGAGGCACCAGAGTTGGGGCACATGGCTTTACAGAGACACAGGGCCTTGTCAGAGTGAAACAAGAAATACGCTATAAGAAAGGATCTTATGAAGAGCGGCAGTTATTCAACAAGAACTCTATTGGAACCTTAATCACAAATGGCACCCAAACTCCACAACTCGCATCATTACCCACACAGCAGCATGCCAAAGAACCCTCAACTCGATATCGACATGTCGTTGCTAAATTTGATGAAAAGATTATTACTCACCAGGAATCATTCCTCGTTGCTAAAGAAATTCTTTTCCGCTTTTTCCTCCATATATCCTTTCATAAATGCCAACCAATCTTGTTCTGTAAAAGTTTTATTATCAAATTTGAGAATATTTTCAAATATTTTTTGTGCTTCCCTTCGACTGCCGGTTGGTCCAGTAGCATGCAATATTTCGGCCCTGATGAATTTGTTCTATCAGGACCGGAATAAAGTTTTAGGTACATTTTTGAACCACTATCACATGAAAATTCCTCAATAACTCTGGAATCATTGAGAAAAAGGGAAAACATAAATTTCTGCAAAGATCTACACAATTGATTGAAGAGCAGCATCTTGATCAAACATATCTTCCAAAAGAAGTCAAAATCTTGTATCTTATTAGATAAGAACCCCTTATGTTCTTTAGCCTGATATCTTGTCAAGCAATCAATGAACGCTGATTTTGAGAATTGCGATCATAGTAATTCTGCAATATCCATATTCCACTTTTCCAGGTCATCTTGTATAGGCAGAATCGCACAATGTAAATATCCAACCCATATTTGGTACATCGGATTCGATGCCATATTTAGTATATCCCCAAAAACCACCCGCTTCAATCTTGTGTACAAGCACATTTCCCCAATGAAAATCATGGTGTGCCATGTCAAAATATTTTTGTCAAGCACATATTGCAGAAGGTATTTGAAAAAATGCTTTATACCATTCAGCACTAGATCTGCGTGTTTCCGACCATCTTTTCTATCTCCACTACAGAAAGTTCGTTTATCAGACAAATGCATGATGACTGATTTGGAAATATTTTGTGCAGCATAAAATTGGTACAATGGCAATTGTCAAATGTAAAATGATTGACATAAACTGGAAATTTAGGCGGAACTCTATTTTCAACAAGAGCGTTGCAGAGACTCATACAACCAAGTTCAGAGCATAGTTCTTTGCTAAGAGCTTTGTCACTTAAAGGATTCCGTGAAAGTATTTGATCCTCTCCTGATACAGGAAGTGCCAATTGCATTGGACTATAACTGCACTCGCAACTTTGTTCAGAATAGTGCATTGAAAAACAGACTTTGAAGCTGCGCAATTCTTAGGTCCGCTTCCAATGCAATTTATGATTTGAAGGAGTTTGCAATTTTATGGGTTTTTGTTAGACAAGAAGTAGAACCGTGGGTAAGGCCTCTCGTTCTCTTGATTGACTTGCGTATTTAATTGATTAAGCTTGCAAAGTTTGTTTTTCTTGATTGTCCAAATATTCCATTCAGAAAAAGCTAGATCATCACATATCCTATATAATTTCAATTCAAGATAGGATAATCTCACATCAAATATAGAGCAAACCAAGGCCCGTTTTGTAACCAATAAAATTTCAAATGAATTTCCAGATGGAAATACTTTGTAGCTTGGCTACTGGATATTATTAAAGAATGAACAGAATGTTTTGCGGATTCCCACATTAATTACATCCCATTTCCCATCAAGGTTTGGGAAAGTTGTGGATAGATGTATTTTAACTTTTGGATCAAAATAACAATGAGTGAAAATAAGAATATGTAAATGATGAAAAATCAGAAGCGAAACTGTGGGGGAACAAGATAAAGATCTAGAGTAAGTGATGGGGAGTGGAAAATTGGTGAACAACTCATTATAGACAAAGGTGGGGATGAGGAGCAGAGAGTATCAGAGAGAACCTAAAAGGGCAACCTCTTGTCGATCAGGACAACTTCAGCATCACAACTGAAGGAGATCGGGTCCACTTTTTGGGGATCAGCCACCGCACTCCCTGTTTTGAACGAAGAGAATAATAATTTTGCAGATGGTCATCAGGTGGGCAAATTGGACGTTAAAATTGTATTGCGAACTGGTGGGCAACAACCAAAGAAACGGCCGATCTTGGCAAGGATGTTGGAAATGGTTGGTGTGTATGTTCAGATGGTAGTGGTGGGATACGACTTATGATTGTTTGATAAGAACGAGGGTAAGCAATATACTTCCTTTAATCATATTTCGAAAGTCTCCATCTTTTTCGGAAGGCATTGGGCGGCAATTTTGATATGCTGGGTTGACAGTGCACGTTCCGGAACCTCAATCAGCTGCCCCTGGGTGGCGTTTTTGAGACTCGCTGCTCAGGTGCCTCACATGGGATGGTGACAGTGGATTTAGATTGGCAGGCAGGGCTATGTAAGGGAAGAACCGCCCCTCTTCAAGTGATTGCTGTGCATGGATGAAACAGCGCGGAAGCGGCATAGAGAAAAAACCATCGGTGACAGCAGGGAATAAGGTAGAGCAAAAGGGGTGCAAAGAAGATGCAATACGTGGCATGTGTGAGTTGAAAACACATGAAATAGACTGAGCAATGAATAGCCATCCCATTTCATTCATTAGGCATCGAAACAACGAACCAAACCCCGAAATCAACGAAATGCCCATCAAGCTGATTGACTGCAGCAGCAACTTCTTCTCAAACCTTCAGATCAAATTCGCCCTTCGCACTTGAGGTGGCAATGAAATGGCCCTGAACGAACCGAAAGTCGTCCCTCTTGTCCGTCCACTCAAACATCTGAAACGACCACATATCCTGCACCAACACAACATTCTACGCTTCACTATCACCAGCGATATTGATTTGACTGAATCCATCCAGATGGCCAATTTTCGATTGTCACATGATAATCTCCCTTTCATTATAATGTTAGATGGTAGTCACAACCTTTATGCACTCCCCATATTCTGTGTTAGCACTCGATCTCTTCTTGTTTCCCCAATTACCCCTTAAGAATGAATATAAGATTGCTTCTATTTTTTCGCCTTTGAAATTTTGTTTGAGACTGAACAAATGGCTGAGAGTTATAGTACTGGTTTTTCGAAACAAACTTCAGACAAGGGAGTGGTGGCTGAACATAACAGCAATTGTACCTCAAATGCACCTTCCCCAATTTGAGTGATCCTTAAGCGAGTCAACTTTTGAGACAAGTGTCAGCGCTGCTCTCCTGTCCTTGTTCCTTCCTTTCGAAATATTTGTTCCACCACCAAGTTTCCCAACACCATGTGTTTTTCAGTTTTCACCACAGCTCCCCTGCTTGCGTTGCCTTTGCTTTCCCTTACGCCACTGTAGTTGTACCAAAGCGCCGCTCATGTCCAGTGCAACCCATTACTCCTGGACTCAAAAATGGGGAGAGATCCCTTGTCACATATTCATCATTAATCTTTCCCAATATTCGTCTTTGGCATTTCGAGAATATTCTATCTATAAATCTTCTTCCATCATGCCCACAATCAAAATACCCCACTTCAACACAAAGGACCTTCCTGGGAACCAAGCCCCTACTGACCTCCATTCATCTTATTCCCTTTTTTTGCTTGATTCTTGCAAGGAGAAACTTGATAAACATCTTTGTACATCAACCGTCTCTTCTCTTATCGACAAAGGATACCACAACCTTCAATGTTTTGACCATGTAAACGCTGTTCCACGTGTTTTTATATCTCCTTCATCTTACTTCCATGTTGACCTTGTGTACGTCCATCCTTGTTAATCTTAGGTGCCAAAATCCTTTGTCGATCCTTGTATAGGATGTAAATTTTATGAATATTGTTAATAAATATTCCTTTGGAACCATCTTATCCCCTTAAAATTTAGCTAAGAAAAAGGTGTGTGGTGGGCCAGGCAAGACATGGAGACTCAGGAAGTCTGCTTTGAAAGAAGATTACCCTTGACACTTCTCTGGCGGGAAGTTACCTCTTAAAAAGGAGCACGGCTGGTGACCCAAGATATGGAGACTAGGGGCATCTGTTTTTGAAGAATATTTGCTGAAAGTATGACAATCCTTCACAATGTGTCCTGATAAAATTTGTCCTGAAAACTGACATGGTCACTAGTATATACAGAGTGTTAATGCCTCCAAACAGCGAGGTGTCCCTACGCTTCCCAGCTGGCCACTTGCCGGCTCATTCTTGTGTACTGCAAGATAGGCACTGTGGTTTTGGTGTGCTTGTTTCCACCTGGGTGGCCTCGCGGACATGCCTGATAATCAGCAGCTTCTGGTTGGGAAACAGGGAGTTGATCCTTGGCAGCTGCAGCCTGGGCGGCGGCGACTTGATTGTCAACCGCTTCACCTTGCGCAGACGCGATTTGATGCTTGGCAGCTTGGTTGTCCGCGCACTCCTTGATGTGCTACCTCGGCTCCTTAGTCTCCAAATGGTTGAGGACGAAGTTGATCTGGTTACGAACGTTAATTAAAGTGCTTTTGACATCATTAACCGAGTCATGATACCCTCCGGTAGATATGGCCTTGGTGGCACCTGCGCTTCTGACGACACTGGCATTTGCCAAGTCTTTGATGTTCCCCAAGACATCTGGGTGGGTCGCTGAAGTTAGAGACGGGTACTCGGAAGGTGCAATATCTGGGGGAGGCGACGGGGACAAGGTACTCATGGGGCCTCAATGGAGGTGAGCTACCGTGTGAGGTGGAGTTGGGGGGAGTTGTGAAAGTTTGATAGTCCAATAATGTCCCATTTTATCCAAAATTCAGCCTTCTAGATGGACCTCATTTCAATGAAATTCCACACAGCCACAGCTATGCAATTATTAAAAACATTTGATGTGACTTTAGAAAAGCTGTGGAATTGGAGTCATTTGATCTAAAGTCCAAACTTGGCAATAGAGATTGTCAAAGGGAATCCAGACAAACCATGGGATTATAGCCAATTAAGTGAAATCCGAACATCACCATGGATTTTTTCAAGGCAAATCCACATGAATGATGGGACTGGAGTTGTTGAGTGCGAATCTTAGCATCAAAATGGATTTTGTTACGGCAAATCCTGAACAACCATGTGATTATAGATACTTGAATATGAATCGGAACATTATGATGGAAATCATGCAGGCAAATCCAGACATGTCCAGATAAGTCAAATCTGAACGTTGCTAAGGAATTTGTCGAAGCGAGTGCAGACAAAACACACGATTATTTTTGGTCGAGTAAGAATCAGAAGATGAAAATGAGCATTGTCAATCTTACTTCAGACAAGCCATGGGATTTCTATTGATTAAGTCTGAATCAGAATATTACCAATGACTTTGTCAATGTGAGTCCAGACAAGCAATGGAAGTATTTCTGGTGGAGTCAAAATCTTACCCAGGACTGTGTCAATGAGAATCCATGTAAGCCATGGGATTATTGCCGACTGAGTTCGAATCCAAATATCACAATGGAAATGTTTTCTGCAACTCCAGACAAGCCATGGGGTGATAATTTTTTGAGTAAAATCCGAACATTGCTTTGCACATTATTGAGTCGAATACAGATAAGCCTTGTAATTATCAATTTTTGAAGTCAAATCCAAATGTTACCTTGGAATTTGTTCATGTGATTTCAGAAAAGCCATGGGATCTTTTGCAGTGTGAGCGAGAATAATTTCCACTACAGCAAGAAGCGTTCTATTGAAGACTGAATTCTGAAGTTCTGATTCATTCAGATAATCGATAGGTTATCTTTACTGTTTTCATTTTGTGTCTGAGATGTCATCTGAATCATCTTTCCTTTTTTATTTAGCTGCCAATCGGTTCCAATTCCAATTTCAATAATTTCATGCTTTCTATTACTAAATTGTATTGAAAAATATACTGAAAAATATGATCAATTCATTTAATACATAAATGGCTGTTGGAGTGGTGCGTTTGAGTATGGTTGTTTTTTTGATGTTTTTTGACAAATGCTAACAGCTCTTTGCCAGATTGCATGCAGATTCAAGGAGAATTTTCTTGATTATCTGATGGGAAACCACCATGATCTTTTCAAAATCAACATTCCACACTTCCACAACTCTAATCCAAGCATGACCAGTCAATTAGAACTGCTTTATTTAGCGAATCCAGACAAGCCATGGAATTATGAACACTTGAGTTGCAATCTGAATGTTACAATCGAAATGGTCAATGCAGATCCTACAAACTGGGATTATTACTCAATGAGCAAAAATCTGAACATTCGGATGGACATCATCGATGCGAATCCAGGCGAACCATGGCACTATCGTGGATTGAGTGCAAATCCAATATTACCATGGAGTTTGTCAATAAGAATCGAGACAAGTCATGGAATTGGAGATGCTGGAGTGCGAATACTAGCATCACAGTGGTTATTGTTCAGGCGAATCCAGACAAACCATGGGATTTTGCATATTTGAGTAGGAATCCGAACAGTACAATGGAAATCGACCAGGCGAATCCAGATAACTCATGGCATTATCGGGGACTGAGCGGGAATCCTATGCTCACAGTGGATGTTGTTAAGGCAAATCCAGATAAGCCATGGGATTATGTCAGACTGAGCTTCAATCCCAACATTACCATGGAATTTGTCGTAGCGAATCCAGAGAAGCCATGGGATTACCGACGGTTTAGTAGCAATATCCAAGCATCACAATGGATATTGTCAAGGCTCATCCTGAAAAGCCTTGGGATTACGCATCTTTGAGTAAGAATCAGAGCATAGTGGAAATTGTCCAGACGAATTCAGACAAGTTATGGCATTATTGGGGATTGAGCCGAAATCCAAACATCACACTGGATATTGTTAGGGCGAATCCAGACAAGCCATGGAGCAATTTTTTGTTGAGTTGAAATCCGAACATTACCATGGAATTGGTTCATGCGAATTCAGAAAAGCCATGGTATTACCAAAAATTGAGTAAGAATCATTTATGATTCACACAATGGGTCGTGGGTAGCGGCGACGCGGAGGATGGGACATGTTGAAAGAACGGGCATGAGCGGGG
>KZ993826.1:0-36236 GCA_003614705.1 Blyttiomyces helicus | reverse complement strand
CTGCCCCACACCTAGCACAGCACCAAGCTTCCCCTATAAATAGACTCATGTATCCCTCCCATTGTGAACCATCCTGATCAACACCAGTCCTGGGCAATAAATCAAGTCCTGCCTCCAAGTTCCCTTCCCTTCTAGACCTCTCCTGCTCCTCTCCCCTTCCTGCCCCTGATGCTTGCACCTAGGCAACTCCCTCTCCAAGTCCAGTCATCAAGTCCATCCCCTCAAGATCCCACCATCAAGCCTGCTGCCCCTGACACAATCCACCACGACTGCTGTTACCGAAAATCTTGAAGCAGGAAGACATGCCGCCTCTGTTAACGTCTGTCAGGAGCACGGACTACGCACTGTATATGACGGCACCAGGAAGAATGGCAACTTGAGTGATGTCATTATTAATAAGCGGGACCAATCCGGTGACATCGACGGCTTTTCCTTCTAGAGTCACCACTTCAGCGATGACTCCAGCTTGATGAGGATGTTTTCCATATTTGTGCCGTTTCCAATAGTATAATTGTTTAAAGAGTCGAGATACTAGTTATTGTTGAGAGAAAGAGTACCTGCATGGACCTTGATCCTGTTCTGATAGGGACATAGGTTTCTGTTGCAGGGTCCATCACAATTGAACACATAGAGTACCTGTGGATCATTTCATCACAAACTGTAACAATATAATGACCAGTGTACAGAGCGTATGTGCTAGTGGTGTCAGGGACGATGGTAAAATTCAAACCTTCAACTGGTGTGGGGGCCAAATTGGTCTTATCTGCTTAAGTGTAAATGGTAGCAGTACTGGTCACTCCAGCACCAGAGTTCATCCTCCTGACTTGATTAGCACCTGTTCCTGATTTGATCATGATGCAGGCACCTTTTTACCAACCATCAATCGAGCTGGTGATGGAACCTGAGACAATCCTAGTCACTGTTGGTCAAGCGTTAACAGTTCCGCTTTGTTCGGGTGTATCATTTGAACAACATCGTCTTCTCTGCTGTCACTTGCAATCGATCTGCTGTCTGCGGTATTGATGACTGCCTGCAATCCAGTGACGGTTACATTTCCCGCACATGAACCCACGAAGTTCGAATTTTCTCCAAAATTAGTTGTCAAGGGTACACTGACACAACTACTAGTTACAAGTGAACTAGACGCAACATCCCCAAATCTTCGAATTGGCTCCAACAAACAAAGATTTGACAACTCCAGCACCTCCCAAAAATTGCAGTGAGCCAGATGAGGTTGAAGTTTTTGAAAAAAAATTCGGTCATGCGATTGACAGAGAGACTTCTGAGAATGTCCAGAGCCACGGCTACAAGATCGCTCAATACCATTTGAAAGAGTTGCTCGCGGAATTCTCATGAACAGAATACCACAAAGCATTAGTGCATTTCCCAACAGCATAAAGTATGTTACTAATAGACAATTAGTTGTATGGAAGAGCTTTAGTTCCAAAGCTCCTTGTGCTCAAAGAAGGAGGTGCCAGCCATTTGTTTACAAAAGTGAAGATGGGATAGGTTCCAGACAGGGTTTGGTTGCCTCCAATAAAAACGTTCTCTGCAATTCCAACTCAGCCACTGATGACAAGGCCACTAGAGGGGGGTCCGGGGCTGTTTTTTGGAGATCAATCAAACGATGACTTTCCCATCCAGACACCACCACTCACAATAAATGAACGTGATGATAATGAAGTGGCATTAAGCGTGCTTGCAAAGTTTACAATCCTCCAAGATCGGAAAGGTTTCCGGTGATGTTGACGAAGCCAGTGATCTATGGGTTGTCACCAACTTTCAAGTTGCCAGCAATTCTCAGACCAACAGCAGGCACAATCGCGCCTTATGTGGTGGAAGTGGCTGCTGTGGTATGGATATTGTTCAGTATAACTCCAAGGTGTGTAACGCTTGCAATACCAACACCACCAGTAGTGACAATGGAACCAGTTAACACAAATACTGTGGGGGCCCTGTTACTCTGAATATTGAATACTCCGAATCCCCCTGTGTAGAATATTCCTCTAATTCCGATGCCTCCTCCAATAATGACAGCTCCCGTAGTAAGGCTGCTACTCTTTGTGGGGTTTGTGAAATTGACAGTTCAAGCTGCACTATCTAGGTTTCCATGCACAGTGAGATTTCCATCAAATGTTCCGTTTCCTGCAACATTGAGATCTCCACCAATCCCAACTCCCACGGCAACAATAAGAGCACCATATGAAGTGCTAGTGGTTGACATGGTATTGACATAAACTCCCAAACCACCAACATACAAATGAGATGCGATACCAGTGCCACCTGCAATGACGACAGAACCTGTGGAGGTGCTGGTGCTTTGAGCGGGGTTTGAAAACATGACGGGGCTTGTACCGATTGTTGAAAACGCGCTCTCACAAATTAGATTACTACCAATTGTCATTTTTGAACCCACCATTTGACTCAACATGATGCTTTGACCACAAGAGACTTTTAAGGACCCAGTCCTGATAGCGGTTGAATCTTCAGTTTGAAACACACTAACATGACCAGTGGCCTTGCTCACATCGAAAGCAAGAAAGGGTGCAATCAAGTTCGTACTGGTGATGTTGACGGTCCAGAAAGTGAAAATCCTAGGGTATCAAATTCGCCGGAATGTGAAAAGTAGTCAAACTAATATGCAAATCAGCAGCTGATTTAATGTAAACATTGTTTCCTGTGCTTGTCCACGTTCCGTTTTGGACAAACAGACTGGCCCCAATCGAAACAGACTTTGCCACACTGACACCACCTGCAACAGTCAGAAGTCCGGTTGAAGCAGATGACGTTTCTGTGCTTCTCTGGATTTGAAAACTTTGGGTAAAGTCCCAAGTCAGAAGTACCAGTTTTGTTCTGGTTCTTGTTCCAAGAGCACCTCCCAATGTTGCGTGCAAAAGCGGTCCCAAAGCGCTAGCTGTTGCTGAATAAACTGGAACGCTTCCTTGGTCTTTGGAATTTCCGAGGAAAATGTTGTTTCCGTTCAACAAATTGTTTGAGGACAAATTGGAAATACGTGTGAAATTCAAAGCTTGGAGGACATTGAGAACACTTGCAATACCAATGCCACCGGATATAAAGAAAGCACCGGATGAGGAGCTGGTGGCAGCTGTCATTTGGTTGATGGTTACATTGGTGGAGCTGATGGTCTTTATGGAGACTTGGGAACCAAGAATCGGAAATTTCAACGGTATCAAATTGTTGGTTGTTCTACTGCGGTCGCTTGATTGAATCGGATTGATAGAATCGGAGCTTGAAAGAAGTCAGAAGTTTCCAATGAAGGCTATCAACATAAAGATACCCTCCCATAAACACATTTAACGTTATTGCAATAACACCCATTGTTTGGAATGTTCCAGAAGCTGTGGAGACTGACTGTGTAGCATTTGTAAAACAAGGAGCTACCAGTGGTCAAGGTTTGAGTGATCGTGGATTTGATGAATCCACCAACGTTCAATGTCACATAGATTCCCACTTCACCATAACAGAGCCATTTGTTACTGAACTGGAGTTACCGTCAGCCAAGACTTGCAAACCGACAGTGATAATATTCACAGTTCCTGAAACATGGAATTCGGATGCATACGAATTATTCCCATAAATTTGATGAAATCTGTTTTGAATGATGTAGATATCCTTTGGAGGGCTGATCAATGATGTCAGACTGTTTATTGAATGGGTGTTCAACATCATATTCCGAGCCAGTCATATGGCACCATTTCCACTTCGGATATTGCCACCGACACCTATACCTCCGGCTACAGTGAAGTCGCCATTCATGTACACTGTTGACTGTGTTGTGTCTTTATTGTCACTGGACGGGACAAAGTGAATGTTCCCGAAACTGCCAAAATCAAATGACAGGTTTCTCCTGAGGTAACATTCAGGATTCCTCCCAAATATGTTGAAAGGTAAACACCTTTACCACTTTCTACTTGCAGAGAACCAGTGTTTGATTTGTTTCTGTCTGTGACATTTAAAAGCAGAATCCCACCGGCATAAGTGGAAACAGAGTCAAATACAGACAGCTCGTTGAATGTAGACGAACTGAGCCTATCAACTTCGAAGACAATGACAAATTACCCATGATCTCCAACGGTCCTGGAGTGTTGGTTGACACTCCACCTAGCGATTTAGTCCCCGCAACCAGTAGAAAGGGTATTGAATGGGGTGGATCTTTGTGCACAGTCAGGAAAGAACCAGAGCCACGCGATCACATCTTCCAATAAGAGAACCGCCACAGTCGAGACTTTCGACCTGTTGTTGATGTGAACAACTCCTAAGAATTACTGTCGGTCAAGAAGCCTTACACGGTGACATTTGGTCTGTTTGCCAGTTTACGCGCCTTGTGAATGATCCTGCGGTACGCTACTATCTGACAGATGAACTTTTGGGCTTCAGCGCACTGGGCCTCCCCGCATACGAGATTTGTGCTCATATGGGTGAGGTTGTTCAACACCTGTAGCCAATAACCTAGTACAAGTAGCCCATGAGGATCTTCATAATGCCGGTGGACAAGAGGCCGACTTCACCTCAGCGTCTGATCTCGTCCGACGCCTTATGATTCCCTATATCGAGCAGCACTATGTGTGCGGGTAGTGTTTTCGGAATTCTTCGTCCAGATCTTATTGATGAGGCAAATCATTTTTCCTATGATAAAGAGAAAATGATATGAGAAGAAATCAGCGGCCATGTTTTTTTTTGATTTTCTCGATATGCGATAAAATGATAATACAACTTACTCAGCCAAACAGACAGTTCATGCTTAACTCAACTGTCAGGAAGCAGCCAAAGGGAGTCTATGTTACGGACACGGTAAGTATCCAGAGAGAGAATCTCGTTGATTTCTGCTTCGGTGCAGGCGCTCATGGCCAAGGACGACTTCTTTCCTGACCGCAACTCGCTGACGATGATCTTGATATCTGAGACATCAGGAAAGTTGCTCGGACAAGCTTTCAAGTCTTACATTTTGTCCGAGCTGCTCATCTGTAGGGAGAGTGATTTGTGGGTTGGTGAGCTCAGGGATGGCAGGTGTGTTTATCCTTTCTAAGAGCAGATCAAACACCATAACTAACCTGTTTTTTGAGGTGGAAAGAGACTGCTAAACAAAGAAGAAGGGTAATGCGTTCTTGACGCAGGCAAATTTCAGGCTTGTGATCAGAAAAAGTCTGAAAATAAGTACGTGGGAAAAACCCCTCTTTGTACACATAGCATCTAAATGACTAGCACCTTCACGAGAAAGAGCCTCTTGCTGGCTTGCTTAGAATCTGTTGACGACGGCTTCTTTGTGAATGGTCATACTTGGAGATCACTTGTCGTTCATACGATTAGTCGCGAAAATAACATCATCATTGAATATCTCTGTGGCGACAATCTCCCCGCATTCTCAACTTTATGACAATCTCTGAAGATTTTTCTAGTTTTTCAAGACATAGATTCTTTTAATTGTTGATCATGTTGTGACATGGCTGCTTTTGTGGCAAAAGTTCATTACAATCATGTTTGTGGTAATCATAGGTGACGTATCTAAAGTTTAGGCATCTTTGAAAGTTTTTTCAGAAACCAAAACAATATAGATGATAGCCACATTAAGTTTTAGTGGTCTTTTTATCCATTATGGTGAATTGCAAAATATCATAACAAATTTCTCTGGGATTTTTTATGAAAACATGTGGGCAACGTGCTGTTTCTGTTCATAATCTCTGGAGAAGACAGATGAGAAGATGCGGAGAAGGTGGATCGCAATAACCTTCAGATGAAACCAACTTGTGGCGTTCCTCATCTTTTTTGAACCAAGCGTTCATAGTCTTTCTACGGTGTGTAATTTTCAAAATATTTTTTTTTGAATTTCAAAATACGACAGTTCTTTGGAACACAATCGCAACTTCCATTTACAGTCTCTGAGGCTCCTCTCTTTCCATTGGTACTCTTAGACATGGCAATGGCAGAGCCACCCATGCCCCATCACATGCCCGCCACTGCACTCCAGCACTGCTGGCACCAATTCGCAATATTGTCCCGTCTGTCATAAATTGCTATATCCTTCTTCTTTTCCTATATTCTAGTCCAAAAGCACTTTCTCCATCATTTTTTACCTTTCTGTCATTTCCCTCTCCTATAATGGCTCTCGACCATCACACCAAACACCTCTGAAATCAACAGATCCACAACGACGCTACTCTAACATCCACATATCAGTCCACTTGTCGTTCCTACTCTCCTTCCTATTCTCATTCACCCAGCTCTGCTTCTTTCACCCTTATTCATTAATGAACTTGACAATGCCTTCATCTTTGCAACCTCCTCTATCATCTCTTGCTTGGACCAGACTGCTTCATACACATGGCAAGTCGCCAAATCTGGCATGGAATCAGACAGACATGGAGGACACTTGTTCTAATCTCAATCGTTTCTACAAGAAGATTCGCCCTGATCATCATAGCCTCTCCTCGCAGGTTAAAAAAGATCGCTCCTGCATGGACATGCGCTACAACTCCCCGTCCAAATCGACAGTGTTCGCTCCAACTACAATAAAGTTCGAACCGTTGCTGATGACCTACAGACAATCGACGCCGCTGCATCAGCCATACCTTCACAGTCCTCAATCAAGAACTCAAAGCTTGCAATATTTCAGTCCAGCACCGTTTGGACATCTTCGAGTACAACCGCAACACCAACTCTACTCCCATCAATGATCTTTGCAAAGCTGTCCAAGTCCTTTTCCAGTACCATTACGCCCTTTGCGCCCATCTCTGGCATTTGCAACATCTTCTCCCATTCATCAGTCAACCGCTACTCTCATCGATGCATAGGCTCTCCTCGCTGCGGTTGATCTGGCTCATCTCTCTGTCTTGAACAAACACACCTAGTACATGAATCTCTTGAAGCGTTCTCTCTCGCAAACTGTTATCTTATCCCCAAGAAGTTGGCCCCGAGAACAATACTGTTGTCCATATTCTCACGCAGGCCATAGATATCTTTGAAGAACGCGTTCTCAAGAAGCAATGACCTATTTCTCTATGATCTCTTCTATCAAGCTGCACAGTGCCTTGTCATTGTCGAAAAAATTCAATTAGTTACTGAAATTATGGCTTCGAGGGTGCACTGGAGGAGCGGTCAAGGAAACCAATTAGAACGAAAGGTGTCACCGTGGGCTGACTAGAGATATTTGCAATCCAAGTTGGTGAGGAAAACTCATCAAAAAACGTTATCCTTCCACCCTCAGTTCACCGTGGGAATCTGACGTGAGGAGTGGCGAACCAACTGTCAAAAATGTGAAGAGTGACATACTGTCTGTCAAGGAAGTGACGAATAGGAAGATTCAAACGGTCAAGCGGGTAATAAGTGGGTGATGAGTGCAAACAGTTGGACTAACTGAAAGTTGAGTTGAGACAGGAAGTGAATCTGCCGCTGGTGTGGTCCAGTGGTGCCGCCTCGCCTTCTCCAACCTCGGCTGATGACATCTTTGTGTGTGGAAGGCTCCTTAAGTCTTTGGAGATTTCCAAACCTCGAAGGTTGGTTCCTTTGCAGGGCATGGTTAACGGAAGATAGGGTCAGCCGCTTCAACACTGCTTTTTGAACGTCTTGATCGTTGTCGCTTTCGGTAATTATAATACCGAATGATTTATAAATACAAATCCACAAAACCTTGATGTTCACTTGGAGGTTATCTTCATTTATCAATAAATATGTCATCCACGAGATTTTCATTTTCACTTCCATATCCCGCAACTCACCCACACCCCATCAATAACCTACATTCGGGTAAAAATGGAAAAAATCAACAGACGAGTACGCCGGAGCCACCTGTTCATAAGCCAACTCCTCCCAGCTCTGATCATTTCTCCAATCCCCATCCCCTACTTCCCAGTCAATATCCCCATTGCTGTCTGAGTCAGGTTCATCATCGCGACATACAGCCCCTGCATGCGCGCTGGCGACGCACATATAGTCTATCGGCGGACTAACCCATGACGATGGGGCTTTTTTTTCCTCATGGGGAAGGCTTCGCCATGAGCTGGAAGGAACTCACGCTGTTGGTATGAGCGATTACCTTCCGCCACCGCACGTCTAACTTTTGTTTTCCACTGTCCACATAACCGGAGAAGGTAAGACTCCGCTGCGTGGTCAAGACAGGGGATGAAATGAGCGAGGCTGGGTGTTGAGGTGAGGTCCGAGGAGACATCTGGGTCGTTGATGATGCGGAAGTGAACAGGGTGAGAGAAGTTCAGGAATTCTTGCAGGTTTTCCCCAGCGAACGCCTTGGGCAGCGTTGGGGTAAGAACATTGGTGGGTAGGCCAGGAAGTGGGGCAGTGTGCAGCCACGGCACAAAGCGATGTGAGGCACTCCGAGCTGATGTTCCGAGAAAAACAGTTGCCATTCGTGTCTCGGGGTCAAAGTAGTAGAATGAGGCTGTATGATAATGCCTGATGAGTCTGTGCCCTGGGTGCGAAGTGACGGTTTCGATTAAAGAAGAGTAAACCAGGGATGAAGCTGGTTCAAACTCTTTGTCTACGGGCGGAATCGACGACTCCAACAAAATCTCACTTGCGGATATAGGGGTGCGTACGCAGCAGCAGTAGATGTTTCCGGCAACTAGTTCAGTGGAATTTATGCGCAGTTGGGGGGTTCGATTTCTGTCCTCCATTGCGGATGGCTGTCGAGAGGCACTGGGTGTTAGTTACTCTTTATTTTTTGTCGATGTCCTGGGCAGGGACCAGCTACTGTCTCGACCATTTTTTTTTGTATCTTTATTTGCTTCCTTATAGATAAACTTGATATTTCGTTTATTCCACCAACTTTGATCTGTGTTTGGTAGTTGCTATTTCTTTTCCTTTTTTTTAACAAATGCTCCCGTTCATTTTCAAGTATAATTTTTTTCGCCATCTGATGGGAAAACACCGACAACTTTTCTTGGAGAATGGAGTCACAACCCTCTATCTCCTTCAAGAAATTCTTGATGGCAACAAAGAGTTGCGCCCTGAAAACGCGTCGAAAGCACAGCAGGCAGTTACGTTTGCTCGGGTCAAGTGGTCCGCAGCGCAGGAAGAAATCGAAGAAAATTGCAAGGTGTACGGTTACAGGTCCGCGGCACTCTCTCTTCAACAACTGCACGGCTCCATCTGCCGCATTAAGGCCAAGAGAGACGTTCTTGGACATCCTGTTCAGAACACGCCAGATTCGGACCAAGTCCGAGAACTCACTTCAAAAGTTCTGGACCATGAAGACTTTAAGCCATTTCCTTCTTGCCTTGAACGAATGGATCAGCGACAAAAATAGCTTCGGAATCTGGAGTTGGAAAATGTTTTATGTGATATAAATTTCCTGCTCAAAATGCCACACAATTCATTGGCAGCGACGCCATGTGTTCCAGATTGCACATCATAAACATCATAGTGCGTTTATTTCTCCAACCTTGTGTTAATTTTACACTATTTTTTGCTTACATTTATCATGTTGAAGAATGTTTTCTCACATTCGAGAGATTGTTGTCACCATTTTACAAGACATGCCGGATTTTGATTATCTCTGACTGTGGAGTTGATTTCAACACAATCCCATGTCGATCCAAACATGAGCTTCGCCTTTTCATCATTGAATACAAGCAACCTGAAACATTAGGAGTCGAATTGCATCAAACCCGTTACCAGTTGAAGTGTCACCCCCTCATGCATTCATGAGAGGGGAAACGATCATTTAATTGGAAAATAAAACAGAAAGTTCATTCAAACAAGGATAAAAAACAAATAACTCACTGGCTTGAAATTCAAAAGAAAATCCCATGAGCAAACAAAACCAAGCTGCTCTACCTATCCCAAATGCCAACCCCATTCTGGTCGTTGATCCATTCGTTCAATCCAAGCACAAACGAAAACGACTTCGAAGATTGGTCAGCTTTTTATAGCGATTTCTCGCAATTTTTCGGCGTCCACCTTTTCTTGCGGAGCATGGGCAATGGTATCTCAATTCGCTTTCACAACGCCGATGACAGCATGGAGTTCATCGATCGAAATCGGATCGGTACTACAATCATAATCCACACGAATTTTATCAATTACTTGAGCAGCAGCGTCCCACTTGGCGCAAAGATTTGCGACTGCGTGCGTGGCAGCTGCGTTTCGGTTTTAGAGCTTTTTCTCGCCATCGAGAACTTGTTGAAGATGATATAGGTTCGAGATTCCGTTTGAAGGGAATATTTTGCGGCTTGTTCCAATCAAGAAGAAACTTCTCCTTGCATAAATAGGCAATCTGGCAAAAAGATATTACCATTTGTTTAAAACGCAATAAAACAAATGAAAACTCACGTACGCACCTCGCCTAAAGCCATTTCAATGTTGAAATGTTCTTGTTTGGCTTCCACTATTTTCAAACCACCAAAGATGTCGTCAATAATTTCTTCAAGATAAACTTTGCCGTCGGCAGAGATATCAGCATTCGAAAACTGACCTAAAGCTGGGTCAAAAGCAGGCCCCTTCCATCGAGCGATCCATTGGGATACGTTTCATGGTCGGGTGGTTCAAATGATACCATTTTACTAACTTCTTTGTTCTTTTCAATGCTCTTCTTATTGCGCGACTTAGGCATTGAGGGCGATGACTTGTCAGACAAAAGCTTTGGGGTTCGAAAACGGTTCATATGTCTAGTGGATTCAAAGATTGCCCTTTTAGAATGGTCATGGCTCGGTTAGTCTCGCTCTTCGACGAACCGCATTCGTTGAGGGCGATTCATTAACACAGAATGGCCAAGGAATGCTCAAAGGGATGGGAGGCGACTCTCAAAGAGAAAATGAAACTTTTAGTCATGAAAATGTGCTCGTAAAATGAACACATGCAACGACCAAAAATACAGACACGAAAGAACATAAAAAACCACACACCTACTTGGACTCCCAGGCGATTAAAGCGGCCACTCAAACCAGGGCGTTGGAAGCATGCAAGTTACCACGGCACCAGTACGAGATTCGGGATGAGGCTATGGGGAGATGAAGCAAAAAGGTTTAGAGAAAATACATGAGCTAGAAGCTGGCCGCGCAATCAGGGCAAGAGGTGCAGGGCATGAACGATAAAATTTTGTCGCTTGAAGAAATGCGGCGCGTGTTCCAGATACAAACGCCACACCAACGCTCAAAATTCATTTGTTTTCCACAATGTTCGGCAAGTGAAACGAAATAAACGCCAAGATCATTCTATCGGATTGCAAATATGCTAACATGGAACCGACACAAAAAGATCGAAAGTGACTCGCTTCGAATGAGGAAATATTTTTTTGCTCGAATGTGATTCGATTCGAATGAGGATGATATTAAAATATCTTCTTACTTCAATGTGATTTGGTTCGAATTGATTCGAATCAGGCTGAAGCAAGCAAGAGATTCGCCTTTTCGTCATCGAATGTAAGCAACCTGCTACATAACGAGTCCAATTGAATCAGACCCCGTTACCAGTTGGAGGATCGCCCCGTATTAAATTCGGCGCAAACGGGTAAGCCTTTTCTCGCGGTTCCTTAAAAGCGAACACCATAATACAATGGCTATCACGCACACGGACTAGTCGATGATCTGCAATTGAGGGAAACCCGCAAGGATATAAGTAAACCGACCACGGCAGAGAGGGTAGCCGCCAGACAAACCCCAGAGGCAGAGCCTGCCTCGAACATGAATACAGCCCTGGAGTCACCGCAAGCTCACCTGTTTCTTGTCAGAGGGTCGGTCCCGTTTGACATACTGCTTAAACTCCTGATGGCTGTGTCTGGTGCCAGCACCGTCAGAATCGTCCTCAAGATGGTCTTCCTCATGGCAGAGGAAACGGTGATTCTTGTCAGCGCGGTTGGGTGGGGAGGTGAAGGTGAACGAAGGCGTGAAAGGGAACGGGACGTGGCCAGTCGTCATAACTGCAGATGGGAGAAGTATGAGTGAGGCGACCAAAAAGCTTACTACGACGCACGAATTCAGTTACATACGGTGGAGCAGAGAAATATCAGATTCAGACAAGGTCATGCATTGGTTTGCAGTATTGAGGAGATCCAGTACGCCAACCTATGAAGTAGAGCCGCAGAACGTCAGTTCAGCGAACTTCTATACACACACGAAGGAGGTTCGTTTTACTCACATGAAACTCGTCGTCTTCGTCCGTCCGCACACCCATAACCCCACCGAACATTGCGCACTCGGTCACATCCCCGGCCTCGACGGCCGGAAGTCGTCCGGGGATAGGTTGAGGGGGGCTCACGATACCGAGCTCTGCGCGGATATAGTGCGCTACTTCATGCAGCGCGGTAACGAACGCGAGTACAGCAATCACGTCGTGATTGGCCCGTGCTTCAACATAGTACTGAGATAAAGGGAACAAAAAATTAGGCCACTACCCAGCGCCTACATGCCCTCCCCTCTCTTCGATGAGCCCAGCCCCACGGTCCCTTCAACCACAAGGGCCCACCTGGCTCTCACCTTCTCATTAATATACACGGTGTGGGCAGACATCTCCCGCATGTACCAACCAAACTCCGTCGTAACCTGAAGGGACGCTCGTGTTGCCGGCCGTTGGGAGTAGGTCGTGTTGACTAGGATGTTGAACAGCTCGGGAGAGGTAAACGAAATCACCAACTTCGGGACGCCGGGCGCGTGAACTGGGAATGCTTGCACTGGTGCGATCGGGAGGAGACCGGTGAAATTCGGGTCGGAAAATCGATCTGCGAGGGCTGCGACAGAATCAACAGCCGACTTTGATACGCGCGCCGAGGCCTTGACGACGAAAAATGGCGTCTGGACAGATATCACTGAACTGTTCCTGTTGTTGATGGGAGTGAGCAGGAAAGAATATTAGAGGGACGAGTGGCTTATCGCATGCCTTTGTCTCCCCATTGCAACATTATCCGATTCGGATACATGTTCTAGTCTGAGATAATTGCGATACATACTCGGTCGGATCCTGTAAAAGGAGGGGGGGAGGCGTCAGAGAGGTTGCGTGCTATAGAACCAGCAATCCAAGAAGGCAAAGTCGACGAAAGTCCCCAAGGGACGATGATAGGGCGTAGCGTAAAAGGCCCCGTTGAAACCACCGGGGGACGCAGCTGAGTAAAGGGAGAGCACAAGGGAGGCAGCCATCAAGCTGAGGCCCGCGCCAACCAGCCCCCGTGAACGTCTCCTGCGAGCTGCCGCACACCGGCAGAACACCACATAAACCCACTCGCACAGCAAACCCACCTCGCCTGTCCCTCGGGAACTGACCTCAGAGGTTGAATCGGTGCGCACTCGCTTCAGGGGCGGAGCGCCTCGGGTGTCGATTGGGTCGAGAGCTGCAGGAGGAGCGGTTGCAAGAGGGTCGGGACGCAGTGATAGGAGCGGAGCGTTGCCAGGGAATGGGCTGGATGTCCACGCGAACAGCTTCGCGTCAGCGTTGAACTCGCTGTCCGGCCCGTTTCCCGGGAACGTCTCGAGAAGGAGGAATGCCGCACGGAAGATTTTGCTGGCGCTGCTCAGGTCAACGGCGTCGCTCTTGCCGTTGCGTTCGAGCAACCGAGATAGTTCGTGGGGGGGGACGTCCAGGAGGGGAACGCCGTCGACGGCGACCGTGTCAACATTCGGCGGCGGTAGAAGAGCAGCAGGCGAATGCCCTTCGGTCGGGCCTGGGGACGGGGACGAGTGAGACATTTGGCAGGATGAAGGGGGAGTTGAGGTTGCAGAAGAGCGAGCAAAATCGGCTGCGAAGACAACGAACTGAAACAAGGTTTGTTTCGAATTTGATCAGCCGGCGTGACTGTGTGTTTTGAACGTTCGTCGAATTCGATTCACATTCTTGTGATCTAGACCCTTCCTTCGTTAGTGTTCATCCACAATCTTTACCACGGTACTTGTATCTTTACTTCAAGCCACATACTCTTCATCGTCACAAAAAAGTCTCTTGAAAATATAAATATTTTACATATAATAATAAAAAGTTTCTTTGCCGCGTAATCTGATATGTCCATTAACGCGGCAGGTTCCATTTCCGGTGCCGAGTTATAACCAACTTTTCCATGGCCGAAACTGAGGGGGTAAACTGCGCGCAGGAGGACGTGCCTCGCCAGCGCCGCTATCCAAACAACCCTGGACAGCCCGGAGCCCTTTTCACGGTGGTTTTTTAAACATTGCTCTCGTTCATAACATAATTTGTGCTCAACAGAAGTACTTCATGTCTCGTTTCATTCCAAGTGGCAATCATGAGGGGCAAGAGAGAGACCCGGTGATGGTGCCATACCGCACAACACTGGCGACAGGAACGGTGGCAGAAGGGTGTGTTTATGGTGGCGTGCCTTATACATCATAGGACATTTATTTCTCCAATCTCCATTAATTTGACAATATTCTCCACTTATATTTAGTTTATTTTCTCACATTCGAGAGATTGCTGTCTCTATTTTAGAAAATATGCTTAGCTATGACTATGGACTTGATTACCACCACAACCCCATTCACAAATAAGAGATTCGGCATGAAGTCATCGGATATTAAAAACCTGAAACATTACGAGTCGAATTGAATCGATCCCTGTTAGCAGTTGAAGTGTCGCCCCACGATCAGACATCATCAACTAAAAATGAAAACATGAAAATCATCATTTTATCGCAATTTTGACATTCATTCCATCCAATGCAAGGGTTGATGCCTAATTCGCACAACATAACTAACCTAACTTTTGCGAATCTAAAATGTAAAGAAACAACACATGCAATTGTTACTGATGTAAGGTATGTAGTGTGTTACAGTTGAAACCGAAAATGTTATCTAGTGTGTGTATGGTAAGATTTTTATTTTTACGGGAGTTTTGTTGTGATGAAGGGTGTGTGGCCCAGTGTGGCGAGGTGTGGCTGAGGGTAGAGACAGAGTCACCGTGGTAAAGAGTGTAGAGGAAGGCTCTAGAAGACCAACCGTAAATGGACTGTAAACTCTGTTCGTCTTTTAGAGTCTTCTCTTTCTCAACTGCTTCCTTGACCGCTTCTCCAGTGTGTCCCTCAAGCCATATTTCAGTAAGTGGTTTTTCTTTCTTTTTAAAATGACGAGGCACTGTGCAGCGTTCTTGTTACAACGACCACACAGTGAGTCAATCACTTTTTTCAATTCCAGGATAGTGACCTTCATTTGTCACCCAATCCATTATGATGGTTATGTTGCTAACGTTCCTGTCATATGCAAGGACATGTTCGAGTCGGCTGGTTTCCAGAATAATCCAAGGTAAATGAGAGTCGGATCGTGAGATTCTGAGAATGGGAACAAATAAATGGGTTCGGACGACAGACCTTCTCACGTCATCATCTGCCGAAGGGACGTTTCTCGTGTCTTCGGAGTCAATATCATCCCAGACGACTTTCATGAGCTTTGGGATGGCACTCGGCAGCCGAGGTACTTTGTCGCTACCAGAGGTCCTTCCAAAGTTATTCTCACTTGGTTGGTGGCCCTGGCATTTCCGTTCCTTTAGAGGATCATATGTTGACATTGATTTTCGAGGGTTGAGGGCCGCCGCCTGAACTCCAGGTCATCACCAGTACAATGCAGTCCAGTCCCAAAAAGCCATCCCGTAAGTGCAGAAGTTCTTAAGCGAGGGTTGTCATCGGTTAATGATTCTTGAGGGCTTAGTTTGACACATTGGAAAACCCGTTACAGGGTCGTTAAATTCACCCTGGTCCCCACCAGCAGGCGCGGTATATTCGAAAATGCAGCAATTTGATAGAGACTATGAAATAGTGATGTTTATTGGTAGTGAGAACTGGGGAGTGCGCGGCATATTCACGTCAGCGGCGTAGCACCTGTGTTGGAGAGAGCGGTCGAGCCTCAGTCGCACAATTTTCTCTGTCTACAGATTTTATATACAGAATTTATTCACAGAATTTACATGCAATTATGTGCAAACCGAACATATACTCAATGTCGTTATCAAGGGTGGATGTGTGATCAACTGAAAAGTGATAGAAAAGATCATCGAAAAACATTGCCGGATGCTTAGCCGGAATGCATTTTTCAAAGATATCTATGGCGGCTATGGTAATATAGACACGGGAGTCGCTCCTGGGATCAACTTCTTGGGGAAAAGATACAAGTTCACGAGAGAACACCCTTTGAGAGCTTCATGTTGTCGGTTGAGGACAGAGAGACAAGTGAGATCAACCGCAGCAAGGAGAGCGTATATCTTGATGAGAGTAGCGGTTGACTGGTGCATCACACTTGCTGGAGGATGTTGAAAATGGGAGAGCTGGGCGTTAAGTGGGTCGTTGCCCTGTTGAAGGATGTAACATCTTTGAAGAGATCGTCAATGCAAGTAAGAGTCCATGTTGCGGTTGTACTCAGGGATGATGAAACAGCGTTGTTCAGAAATATTGGGAGCGTTGAGGTCATGACCGAGGACTGTGAAATTATCGCGGATGGCAGCGGCATCGATTGTCCAAAGGTCATCGGCAATGGTCCGAACTTTATTGCCATTGAAGTGCTGGAGTGCAGTGCAGGCCATGTGATGGGGCATTGGTGGCGTTGCGATTGCCATGTTTAAGTGTACCAACAGAGAGAGAGGCGCGTCAGAGACTGGCAATGGAAGTTGCGAATGTGTTGCAAAGAACTGACATATTTTGAAACTCCAAGGAAATATTTTAACATGTCACAATGTCAAGAGAACCATGAACACTTGGTTGAAAAAAGATGAGGAACAATGCAAGTTGCTTTCATCTCAAGATTATTGCGATGCAACTTCTCAGCAACTTCTCTTCTCTCTTTTCCGAAGATTATTAAATCAGAAAAAGCACGTTGCCCACACGTTTTGGTATCCCAGAGAAATTTGTAATGACATGTTTCAATACACCAGTTGGATGAAAGGCTGCCAAAGCTTATTGTGGCCGTCATTGATACTGTTTTTTTTTTTTTCTGAAAAACTTTTTCAAAGATGTCTAAACTTTAGATTTCTCACATATGATTACAATGAGCGTTATTGTAAAGAACATATGCCACAAAAGCGGCCATGTCATCAATTTATCAATAATCACATGAACGTTTGTCACGACACTTCACCCATGCTCAGGAATAGTGAAAAAGTTGGGAATGAAACCAATTCATTCAAGTCAAACTGTTGCTTCCCGGAAACAACTCAAAAAAGCAATATGGAAATACATTTCTGATCACGATGGAACGTGTTTATATCAACGCAATGTCTATGAAAATGACTGTATTCAATCTGCTGGCAGAAGCAATAGATATTTATTGCAGATACAAATGCTTTAAGCAACTTGAATGACAGTTCTCAAATTATTTGAAACATATGAACCATGAGTTTTCCTGATGTCTGAATGCTGCAGTGAATGGACATGATTGCTAGTTTGTGATCTGATATTTGAGAGTTGCTTTTGCATTTCACATCAGTATTTACATTTGGGATCTTGGCATTCTGTCCAGCCCGGCAGCAAATTTTCAAATCCTTTTTTAAGAAACATAAAGTCTTCAAGGGTGATATGTCCATGGAACGGCAGAATTTCGCTAAAGGAAGAAACATTCTAACTTCAAGTGTTCTTTTGTCAAAGCAATAAAGCCCCTTTGACAGAGATATTCGATGATTCCTTTTCGAGATTGAGTGGTTTGTGGTTGGATTTCATGATATTGTGCATGAGGCACACATAATACATGTAGTGTTCTGGTATTGGGAATCGCGCTTGCTTCACAAGATATTTGATGATGGATAGAGTAAATTGTTGAGTCATTTTGATATCTGATCCGATGTCTTCATTTCCCTAGAAGACGATGACCAACTCATTAACGTTGGTGGGGCCGTTGTGTGATTGATGCAATCCCCGCCGAATTCGTTTGTTGGTGGGATTTCGGCTCGTCGTGAATGAATTGATTGTGGCAGAGATAAACGATGGTTGGAATTTGGGCATGTTGATTTGGTGAGATGCAAAATGGTTGGTTGTGTCCTTTCAACATCTAAAACGTGTGGTTGCCGAGGCAGATGAAACTTGGCGATGAGGGCACCCTTTGTCTCACCCACGTTTCACTGGAAAGCCACTTGTTTCAAGCTCACCAAAACTAGGGTGGATATTTTGCTACTCCGCACTGGCTGTGCTGGTTGTGTCACTCCCCTGATTCAAACTTGCAGCATACTTTTTGAGTGGGGTGTACGTTCTTGTGTTTATCTTTTCTTTGAGAGATTCCCATCTACACCAAGTTTCTCAGGTTAATCCACTGCCACACATTTCATAAAAACCGGCAGAAATCCCTTTCTGCATATCTAGAATTCACCTTTCTCTAAACGCGAATGAATAATAGAAATTAGGAAATATAAGTGCCTGTTGGTTTGATTCCCACATTCCCATATTTTTCAGAAACCCAGAATCACAAACCATGTCTCTGTTTGTTTCTTAAATCAATCTGCCAAACCTAAACAAGATCATGTCGGGAAATATTTCAACCCGACAACTCAGACTGTAGTAACCTGAACGGGATAAGTGTAGTGTGTTCTGTTTTGCTTGTTGCAAAGCTTCAAATATTTCAAACTGGGATATCCATTCTGGGTCCCGGTGATAGTGACATTTTCACCAATAGAACCAAGAGAAGACACAGATGGAATGAAGGATTATACAATAATGCAATTCTGCGCAATACTTCTGATACTTATCTTGTGGTACGCCAAGGGCTCCTTGTAAGATCTCCCAAACGTCCGCCTACTCCTGTAAGCACTTCTTCAGCTTGCAGACGTCAGCGGTTGTGGCCGTTGTTAGCCTGTGGTGAGGGTGAGTGTACTAAAAGGAACTCCGGAAGTACCTGCACTCCGTGAGTAACCGAGGTAAGTGTAGGGGGCCTGTAGGGGTAGTGTTCATGTTGAACTCGGCGAACAGGAGGTGTGGGGGCCAGTTGTCGCCAGTGCTTTTGAGGTGTGTGCTCAGCATCTTGTTGAGTTGTTGAATGTTGCGTTGCCACTCGCCGTCAGTCTGCTGCTGGCAAGCGGTTGAAATGGGTGTGGTGATGCTAGGGAGGGTGGCTAAGGCCTGCCAGATGTTTAAAGTGACCATGTCTCAGTGATCAGTGTTGAAGGCTTTAGGGAATCCTACCTGTGCCTAACTCCCCAACTAAAATAGGGCTGTGAGGGTCCTCGTAGTGAACTGGTTGACGGTCAGTACAAGGACGACTTGGGAGGAAAGTTTGTCTGTTACGGGCGATCAAATGAACACTGACTCTCCATCTCGACACCACCACTTGCGGTGAGCAAGCCAAATATTGGTGAAGTGGCTTCAAGCGTGTTTGCAAAGTTTACAACTCCTCGGAGATGGAAATGTTTATGGTGATACTGACAAAGCCTGTGATTTTTGCGCCGCCACCAAGGTTAAAGTTGCCACCAATTCCCACACCACCAGCCAAAACAATCGGTCCTGATGTGATGGAAATGCTTGATGTGGTCTTGTCTATGTTCAGGATACCTCTGAGGTTTATTCTGCGGCAATAAGAAAACCACCTCAAGTGATAATGGAACCCGTTGACACAGATATTGTGCGGCAGTGTTTGTGAATACCCTGACTCCCCCTGTGTAAACATTTTCAGCCATTCTGATGCCTCCTCCAAAGATGACAGCTCCCATAGTGATGCTGGTACTCTGTGTTGGGCTTGTGAAATTGACACTTCACGCTGTACTGGTTAGGTTCTATTGCACAGTTTGATTTCCACCAAATTTACCATTTCCTGCAATGTTGACATCTCCACCAATTCCGACTCTGATGGGGACAATAAGGCCACCAGAGGAGGTGCTAGTGCATGCCGTGGTACTGACATAAACTTCCAAACCACTGACATACAAGTTAGACACGATGCCAGTACCACCTGCAATGACAACAGAACCTGTGGAGGTGGTGTTGGTTCTAGCAGGGTTTGAAAATGTGACAGGGATTGAACCACAAGAGACTTGTAAAGACACAGTTCTGGTACCGGTTGAATCGTCAGTTTGAAACATACTAACATGACCAGCAATCTTCTTCACTTTGAAAGCAACAAGGGGTGTAATTAAGATCAGACTGGTGATGTTCTCGGTCCAGGAAATGAAATCGCGTGGAACACCGGGTTCTATGCAAACTTGATCGTGCCCTCATTGTCGTCGAGATCCGCGTTGACGCGTAGTCTTCACGCCCATCTGGTGCACCTGCTAGTCCTCCTTTGCCACTGCTGCCAGGAGCGTCCCAATCGACACAAACTTGGCTACTGGCGTGTACATCACCATGACGTCAATGTCCTTGCGCTGGCTGTAGCCCTAGGTCACCAGCCGGGCCTTGTGGCGAATTATCTCTCCCTATGCGCCTCGTTTGATTTTGTAAAAGAACTTCCTCCCGAAAGATCTCTGCCCCGGGGGTAGCTAAATGAGCTCGATCACTTCCTTTTCCTTGAGCGACGCGATCTCTTTGTCCATTGGGTCCTGTCAGAGCCCTGATCGGGGCCAGCACGGGCCTGCAGCTCCATCAGCCATGTTTGCGGGAGGCCTCATTGTTGCCTAGGGTCATGAGGTCGGAGAGGACTGTCTTGATCGCCATGATGAGAGTCTTGGCCTCAAAGAAGCTCTTGAGGCTGTTCTTGTAGCTTTGACCATTTGGGGTCATGTTCACAATTAGAATGAGTATTTGAAAAGAGTCAAAGAAAATAAAGTCAAAGTCGAATCTTAAATATATAAGCTTCCCTGCAACAATCCGGGCATAATAACCGCCTGTTCCTTTATAGCAAAAGATGGAAAATGTTCGATAAAGGATCTTATCAATGTCCTACTCATCGCAGAATATGAAAAAAGGGGTTGGACGGAAACAACATATTGCTTTTTGCACTGTTTCTTGAAATGGCAGCGGGCTACAAGGTTCAACTTGTCAATTACCACACTGATCAAGAGATTGTGCTTCAACTCTGCCCCTAGAGAGACACCATCTTTGACTTGAGAGACCTGATCCTGGCCACCATATTCCGGTTCGAGGGTCCTGAGGCAAGTCAATTCAGCATTTTCGACACAGCTTAGGGGAAGAAAAGAGTTTGTAGCTCCTCTCTTGTGGATGTGGAAGGAACATTGATGGCATACGTGATCCCAAAAGGTAAGTTGCGATGAGGTGATATTGGTACAATGTATGTAGCGGGTCTTTCAGCCAATTGGGATATTGCGCAAGAGAATCCATTCAACATCGAGTTTGTTTTGAAATGTGGTGTACCCATTTACTATGCATATGCAACAGCAATGTGCTTTAATCCTAGACACAGAAGCGTAGCTGTTGGATTGGCTATATCCCCAATTTACGGAGGAAATTTTTGGAAGTGCGCAACCAAAAGCGATGAAGATTCGAGAAGGCTTTCACATGTTGTCTGTAATTATCTTTGTAAAATAAATTATGCTTGTCATGAGTTTTACTATTCAAACTTGCGGATGTGTTAACTTGTAGCGAAAGTTTATTCCCATGAAAAATTTGGAACATGGTACTTGAGGAGGTTTTGCGAACATGTTGAGTACTTGATGTTTTACCACAAAATATTTTTAAACATGTATGTGTCATCATAGCTAATTCTTACTACATTATCGGATGGTCTGTAAGTATATAATAAATGAAGCGGATTCTCAATTATCAAGATTACAGGTTCTAATTAATGGATAGATTTGACGTCCTGCGAACTGAAAAACGTTTTTGATGATGTCATCATCACTTTGGAAATTTTGATTTGGTTCAATGAATCAACAGCAAAGTCCAGCCGATCAAGCTGAATAACTGCCGTTGTCTCAACATCTTGCACCAGAACATCTAGCGATGTAAACTGTTTATACTCACCTAAAGAAAGAACCCTGAATCTTCCAACACCAGGTCCATTCAAGATCAAAATGAATACATGCAATGTGTTGTTCAGTTGGTATGACACTGCAAAATCCTGGCTGTTAGCTGTCTGAATAAGAGTCCTGAATTTCTTATTGAGAGTTGACCAGTTGTGTCCAGGCTTATTTGCTACTTTGTAGGAATTCCAGAGAACAACAGGCTCCTTTTGAAAATCAGATGACTTGTTGTTTTCCATCATCATGTAGTAAACAAAGTAACCAAGAATTAGCAATAAAAAACACGGTGTCCATTCGAATATGTATTCCATGCTTATTCTTTCCTGTATCCTTACATATTGAACAGGTTTTTTTCGCGTGAGTTGATCAGAAGTTGATCAGAAGTTGTGAAAAACACTCCTGGCGTGTTTCAAAAAAATAGTGAGATGTTTTTGGCCTCCTATTGAAGAGCATTCAAAATATGAATTTAATGATATTGAAACCGTCACATTATGTTGGTTGCTTCCCAATCGTCATTTCAATGACATTTGTGATATGGGACGCGAGATCCAAGCAAATTTACAATATTAGCTTTAAGCAAATCAATCACATTTTATTTCACGAAGACATTGCAGAAGACCCATTGAATGATGATCTTGAAGGTGACAATGGAGATGCTATTAATGTCACAAGCTGGGTAGAATGCGAAAATTTTGTTTAAACAAAGAACATTGAAAAACATGCGATCGAAATTGCTCAAAAACATTACCCGTTTGCCAATATCTAGGTTCACTGGACAACAGTGAAGAGATATTTCATCAAAATGTAAGATTGGTTGATTTTTTGATGAAACATAAAAAAACTGAGTAGACATATGGAACAAATCAGACTTTATTTACCTGAAGCAAAACGTTCCTTTACCATATTTTGGAGCAACTTTAAATCCTTCTTTGATGATTTTTCTCTTCATTTGCATATTGCTTTCATATGCAATTTCGAAATCAAACTTTTGTAACTGTAAGAGCTGATCAAGAAGAACAGAATGACTTCCAAATGAGGGAAGATATTTCAATAGTTCCAGAACCCCGTTGTGAACAATTGTATGTTCTTTCGTACGTTCAGTCTATTCAAACATGTGAAAATATTCCCCATAGTTCTGAAAACCCTCATGTGTCAAAGGAAATGTTAAAATGCAAGGAAAGAGAGGACATTCATCCATGACGTTGGCTGTGTTTAAGGCAGATTGTTTGATATGTTTGGTATGGCCAATGCTTTCAAATACGTTTAGCTAAGCTGTCTTTTGATGTACTTTTGTTCAAAGGTTCAAGTAGCTCACTTCTTAGAGGATTTCTGATGAAGGCAGCTTTTTCTGATTAAAAAAGTTCCCAAATCATAAAGAATTTTATCTTCAAAAATACAAGTCAAACTGTCACCGACAATGCAACACCCCCCACTGTCATGATGTTTGTTAATAATACGCAACCTTTTTGTAAGCACACTTGATTGCTAAGAAATTATCTTTTTGGAAATCTCCCGAAGTGACCCTGCTTTGAGTTCGTTGGACTTGACTCAGAAGTGGACGACATTTGATCGGATTTGATTTGATGTTGGTCTATTCAATATATATGGGTAAATCTACAGCAATAGTATCCAAAAAAAGGCATGAAAAGTAATTGCTACCTTTTTAAACGTTGCAACATGAAAATCCTTCTAATTTGTGGTTTTCCTGGAAGCGGAAAGTCGACACTTGTTTGAAAGTTAAACGACCATTTACGAAGAAGTGGGGAGACAACATATGTTTTTGAATGGGATCCAGATGTACAGAACATTCCTTTCAACCCGAACTTGGATATTTGTGATACAATCAACTATAAAGGGATTATGAAGGATATATCTCTGGGACCAAATGGCGCCATCATGACGTGAATGAATATATTTGCCTTGAAGATATATCAAATTACAACAATAATGTCACCAAAGAAAGGAACACAAGAGTACGTGTTCATTGACTCTCCAGGACAAATTGAAGTCTTCACATGGTCATCTTCAGGAGATATTATTGCAAAAGCATTAGGAGGTGGACGATGTGGAAGTGACACTTGGACTGTATAGGAACACTAAGAACAAGACGAACAACAAAATGGGAAAGCACTTTCTCCCAATGCCACGACGTGAATGTGTGGTCACATTCGTGGAAGATTTCCAAACAAGGCCGTAGAACAGCCATAAGACGTTCACGGCCCTCGATGATCCATTCTTGAAAGCTGAAGAGAAACAGACATACAGACCATCAAGACTCCATGAAAAATTCAAAGTTTGAGTATGGTCCCTTACTTTCAAATAAATTGTAGTGTCTAGCTGCTCCGCGGCTTCCCACCAGAGGTGTGGCGCATTATTGTTCTTTTCAAATCATGAGCAAGTTGTGAGAGTGGTGGAGAATGTGCGATGTGGAAATGAGGCTTGGACTTAAGAAGATCAAGAAGGCGGGAAGGCTTGTTCTCCCCATGAAAAAGAGGTCAATGTGTTGTAGCGATGATCAATCATCAAACATTGTAGAATATGGCAATAAGACGCGATAAGACGTTTCCTGCTCTCCATAATTCTTGATCTCAGAAAATAACAAATTATCACTTCATCAATACTTGATCAATTATAACACTTTGTTCATTTTTGCAATAAAAAAAAGGGTCTTATGCCTTCTTGTTGCTATCAAGTTTTGAGGAGGTTGTGAGAGAGGTTTGGAAGTGTGTGTTGTGATAACGACGCTTGGACTGAAGAACCACAAGAAGGTAGAAAGGCGTTTTCCACCAATGCAAATGATGTGAATGTGTGTTCGATTGAAGGTTGAAAGATCTCAGAGAAGTGAAAGATTGCACAGAGGTGAAAGGTCTCAATGATTTCAGAGAAGATCATACAAACAAGGATGCATTCGAAAAAATCATTCAAACCTCATTGACAAATCGAAAAATGAAAAGGTCATTCAAAAAAGGATGCAGAGTTGTAAACGTAAAGATGATTCCAACCTCATCGAAAAAACGAAAAAGGAAAAGATCATTCAAACAAGGATGCAAAGGAATGAACGTGCTACCGTTTGTGGGGGCCTAAGGCCAAATGATGAATGTCACACCTGCCAACCTTTGGTGGGTCGCCAGATCCGCAGAGCAGACTGGCTAATGCTTTGCGGCCTAGTGGGGGCCTCAGGCCAAATGATGAATGATGAATGATGAATGATGTTCGTCAAATATAATGCACGGTCATCAATAGAAGGCAAAACATCATAAAGCAGGTGAGGGAATGACTGAAAAATGTCCAAGAGGCAATAAAGGAAATGGACCCAACTTTGTTGACCCACCTCTGGTAGGGAGCCCTGCAGGTAAGCCGCAGAGCGGAATCTGACACAGAATCAAATAAAATTGAATATGCTTATATGCTTTTGTGATGAAACACACAATGGAACCTGACATGGAAGACGCATATTAATGTAAACCCTGTAAAAGTTATGGAAACTGGAATGAATTTGGTAACGAAAATGGAACACGCTGAAAAAAAATTGACTAGTTACTATGGAATAAAATGGGACGTGGCATTAATCGAGGATGTCGCGAATTCAAATTCTTCGAAGTTATTTCATGGACCATGAAATGTTTGAGAGCAACATCAACAACATGGATGAAATGGCAAAATTCATGCGAGACTTTGACAGCAGCCGCTTTCCCAAGTTGGAAATCAATCGTCAATATCTGGGATTCAAAAAAAAAGCATTTTCAACATAGAAACATGCGAATCCACAAAAAAAGATGATTTCTATCAAGGAGAGCGTTCTTTCATTGTGTGGAAGTCTTTTTTGCACAGGATTTCCCCGACCCAACCACAAATCCGCGCACCATTTCGATACCACTTTTTGACTCTGTCTTGCGATGCTAATCGGCACTCAACGACTTCTCAACAATGTGTCACTCTTGAAACCATAATAATATCAAAGAAAGGAGAAGACTCATTTACGGTTAAATGGAGCGCTCCATTGCTTTTCGCTGGAAACTGGCTGCAGGACTATATTGGCATGGGATGAGGGACACGTCGCGTCATGGTGGTGAATTCGGAACAGATACCAAAAAAAAACAGACAGGTCATTGAATAAAAGCATGAATGCCACAGAGATGCCTGGAATCATTTACAAATGCTTGCTTTCATATAAAACAGCTTTGGATGAACACGCCCCAATGAAAAGCAGCGCATACGACTCTTGCCAAAGCTATTTCCTTGATCGCCAGGATGACATGAAGAATAGCTGCAACCTGTTGTTGGGGTTTCCTTGCTGAGCATACAATTTACAGAGGAGGTGCAAACCTAGACATTCGCAAACGTTTTTCTCGCCATATTGGAAGAACAATCAAGCTTTGGACGAGGGCCATTCAAGCAAGTGAGCCCTGAATACATTGTGACAAAGGGAACAATGTGCAAGTCTTGTGGAAACTCTCTCAAGAGCTGATTCTGCCCTATGTACAATCAAAGGAACAAAGGAACACAAGATGGCTTTATGAATGTTGCATTCCGTTCTCAAATGAATATTGCCTTCACAAATGATTATGAGCAATAAGTCACGATATGACATTAAAGATACAGGAGGATTGTAGAAACAATATACATCCACTCCAGAACGTCCCTATATTAGCGAAATTCAGTAAAATCAAAGTTTTTTAATATTATCATACTGTAATACTCAAATCAATGGAGAGAAAGGGAGAGAGGCTTCAT
Organism: Blyttiomyces helicus; assembly: GCA_003614705.1. Taxonomy (NCBI): domain Eukaryota; kingdom Fungi; phylum Chytridiomycota; class Chytridiomycetes; genus Blyttiomyces; species Blyttiomyces helicus. Next base: position 9,716 of record KZ993826.1, on the reverse strand, counting down.
TGAAAGTAGGCCATGAACTTAAAAATGATAATACGAAAAAAAGAACCAATAATAAAGTTTTTTCCATTTTGGAACATGACTATGCTGGGGTGAATGTTTTTTGTGACAAGAGGATGTTGATGTGAGAACAATATGTAATATTCTTGAATGTGAAAATATGACACGATAGGACCATGGAGATATAGGAGGATTGTAGCAATAACATACAGCCACTCTAGAATAGCACTTGAAGATCAAAATTCATTAAAATCAGAAATTGTTTATATTATCACATTGTAATATGCAAGTCCATGAAGAGAAAAGGGAGAGAGGCTTCTTTGAAAAGTGGACCGTGGACTTGAAAACGACAATATAAAGAAATGAACAAAAAATACAATTTCAATTTATTTTCAACTCGATCATGCTGGTGTGAATGTTTTTGGTGACAAGAGGATGTTGATGTGAGAACAATGTGAGAACGATATGTGATATTTTTGAATATGATCAATACAACACGATGAGACGATGAGATACAGCACGATTGTAGAAACAATATATTCCACTCTAGAACCTCCCTATATTAACACAATTCAATCAAAGGAGAGTGTGCTCATATTATCATATTGTAATATTCAAGTCGGTGGAGAACAAATAGAGGGAGGCTTGATTGAAAAGTGGACCATGGACTTGAAAATTACATTATGAAAAAATGAACGAAAACTAATGTTTTTCTCGACCATGCTAGGGTAAATGTTTTGTGTTAGCAAAATATGCATTGTCGAAATGTCATACAAAGTCAATATAAAAATCAGAGCTTGTTCATATTATCTTATTGTAAAATTCAAGTCGATGCGAGAGCAAAGGGAATTGAAGTGGACCATAGACTTGAAAATGACAGTATTGAAAAATGAACTAAAAATGACTAAATTTTATATAAATAATGTGGAAAGGTTATTGTTTGAAAGAAGAAAAAGTTGATTGAGGAGAACAGTCGGTGAACAAAAATCAGTGAGCGAGAGGGGGTTGTGGCCAATTTCGCATTGTTTTCTGGGCAAACATCGTCCCAAACAAAAGCATGATTTAAGCAAGTTGGCTTTGAATTTGAATTGAGATGTGATCTTATCGATAAAGGATGCAAATATTTCATCCTGTAAATCGAATCAAAGTGATTTTGCTCAGAGAGCTGACCTATCAATAAGGGTTTTGAAAGGTATGAATAGAAAGTCAAAAAGATGAGATTTCTCAACATCGTTGGGGGACCGAGCCCAGCAAGAGAGACTCCATTGCTTCACTCCACTGTTATCCGCAGGACTCCCGCACACACCACTATTCGTCAGGGATCAAATGTTTGCATAATTTTCATTTGGAGGTTGGACATTGAATGCACGAACAAACTTGAATCATAACTAAAGCGAATATCTTGACACAGAAAACACTCCATACTGTACAAGTGAGGCAATCAAGACATGAGACGGTTGGAGAGCAAAGGCTGCAGGAAAACTTGATTTAATTCTATAACTTGTTTCAAGTCGAATTACTTGAACTTGTTAGGGACGTGAAGTTAGGCAAACCTAGGACGAGACGAGGTAGAAATGTATTAATGGTCTTTCAAAGTCTGTGGTTTCTCATTTCCAACGTTCTACTAAATTTTTAGGGATGGTATAAATTTTGTTGAGTTTTTGTAAGAGGAAATTGATATATTTCATATCAATAGGGTCAACCCAAGGTTGGCCAACCTGAGGTTCACGGAATGGATCAGTAGAAGCCAAGTCTTGAGGACCAAACGACCAAACGTCAAGTTTGTAGTCGTCGCAGATTTGATGATTTGGGCGATTCAAGGGATACCGGCGGGGTAAGTGATGTAGCTGAGTTGGAAATCGCAACCAGAAGCAAAGCAAACAACAAATTGACCAAGGACGATATTTTTGGGGAGTTCAGCTTGGGAGAGCTGGACGCGACTGGAGCCAAGATGGACAACGGTGTCAAGGCATTGATGGTGAGTTTGCAATGCAATGCGTAGAGTTTCGAGTTGTGGATCAGGGAGGTGGTAAGTTTCAGTGCAATTGGGAGAAGGATTGGGAAGTGGTTCAGGTGCGCAATTGTGTTGAATGGGGTGATGTGCAAGAGAGGATTTGTGTTGAAAGAGAGCGTGAATGAGGTTTGCGGGAGTGTTGGATTTTGGGCAATGGGAGGGAGAGGAACTTGAACATCTTCTTTGATGGCCGGTATGATATCGTTGATCCACAGGTTAAAATCTCGGCGGACGTGATGCCATCGAGCTTAGGTCAAGTGAAGAGAGACAGGAGCTGATCTGAGAGAAGGCCTTCGATGAGCTCTGGATCAGGATGGACAGGTTTGAGGGGGAATTTGCGGCGGTTGAATTGGGAGATAGTGGCAGAAAGATCTTCGCGGGGAGGGAAGCCATTATTGAATCAAAGGAAGTGTCAGAGACATGTAGTTTGTGTCTATTGATAAAGAAAAGGGCGAGGATATTTCGGAACAAGAGACACAACTGATATGAAGAGGGTTTGAGTCGGAAACACACTGCAATTTAACTCTTCCTGAGACCTTGAGTAGAAAGAAGAAGCAAAAGGCAGCAAGTTGATGACGTTCATCCTCGCAAATATGAGTGACGAGATTATGAAAGTCCACAACTGGGATGAGAAGAACAGGGGGTTGTGAAAATTCATACAAGTTGTTGAGGGTGTCCAAGAGTATTTGCGGTGTTTCCACGATGCGGCAGTTGACAGCTCTAGCGAGGCACAAGAACATCTGGTTGACGTTTCCATGAGTGTGGCCGACGGGTAGAGAGTCTACTTGAATCTGGATAATATGGAGGTATGAAAAGGAGAAGTGAAGATCACTGTCCGAGAGACTTACAGCTTCAAGAGAAACTTACAGCTTCAAGAAGATCCAAATGATCGAGAAGAGCAAGGATTCAAATGACAAACTATTCTTGTTTTCTGTGGAGGTGTTGTCAAGCTGTAGTTGAAGTTCTTTGGGCCAAGTTTGAAGTTTGTGATTAGAGTGACAGCAGATGGAGAGGTAGATTGGAATCATGACAATATTGAAAGAGGTCAAAGCCACCTTCGGACATGTTATTGATAGTGCCTGTGATGTGAGAGCGAAAGAGTAAGACACCATTGAGAGCCTTGGGTTTGTTCAAAAAATAAGGAAAGTTGGTTTCGTTTGGTCCATGCAGTCGACGATGAAAGAGGCGTAGAGTTGAGGATGTTCCTGAGCGGGTATGCAAGTAGCATAATATTGCTTGCAAGACTGCCTGACAATGATGCTGAAGTAAAGAATCAAACCGAAAAAAAAGGACATGAGAATGAGAAGGTTTGGGGACCCAAAGGGCCAACATACATGATGTTCTCTCAATGTTGTTTGCGAAAGGATTGCACCTCCTTTCTAGCGATAGAGGAGAGGTTTTTGCCGGAAAGAAGTGTTTTGAGTGTGGCGCAGGTGTCGCACAAGTGAATTTTGGAGATCTTGTGACTAATAAGTCAGAACCAAGTTAGGAAAACGAGAGAAGAAATGAGAAGGGAGATGAGAAGAAAGGAGATTGGAACGGTTATCCCCGGAGATTATTCAACAACAACATTACCCGAAATATTTGTCCCAGACATGAAAAAATGTTCGCGGGAGACAGTGTCATTAGGTGGTTCAATAAATGCTTCGTTGGAGATAAAGTTCGTAAAGAGATGATTTGGTGTAGCAAGGGGGAAGAAAGATGGTGCCAGATGCAGGATGGTGATCACCTTTTGTTGAAGATGATAATCCAAACAAACGAGGAGGTCAAGGATTTTATGAGCTGGTCCTCTGAGCATGAAGGGTGGTTGTGTGGTGTGTAGATCGAGGTTGCAGGGGCGAAAGAGTTGCAGAAGTCGATCATTGTCAGATTTGCAAAAGAAGTGTGCGGTGTAGAAAGCGGTGTTGAAGATGATATTGTTGTTGACGTGCATCTCGGCACCATTGAAATCAAGGATGCTGAGGAGAGTAGCCCTCCAATCCTGGAAGTGGGCAAGATTTATTGATAAGAAATCAAAAAGCAAATAGATGAAAATACGAAATGGTAAGTGACCTTTTTTAGAACGGTCGGACAGAGCTGCTGTAGATGAGAGAGACGGACGTCTTGCAAGCAATCGTTGGAGCAACACTTGGCACAGAGGATTTGATGAACAGATGGAAGGCTGCGAGCAAGCTGAGGATGGTAGAGTGGGTGTATCAATAACAAGAGGTTGAGTTGAACAGAACAAAGAGAGGAAAGAACCTTGCTGGGTGAAGTCATGGAAAATTAAGGAAAGTGGGCAGTACATGCCCTGAATGTCGGAAGAAGAGTCGGAGTTGGGAGAAGGGGAGTCCAAGTTGAGAGAAGAGGAGTCAGTGTTGGGAGGCATGAGAAGGGAAGTGAAAGAGGCAATGAGGAAATGAAGATATGGAGGGATGGATACATGACAGGTGATAATTAATTAGACAGAGGAGGACAGAGAAGAAAAAGTGAAGGGGGCACAGAGCGGAAATGTCAAGTCGTGTGTTAGAGTGATGATACCAAATGCTCTCAAGAGGAAACACAGTTGGTGAGAATTTCCGACAGGTGGTGTGCCGCTAGGGTATGAGATGTCTCACAGGGAGAGGGGTGTAGATGTGTGGTTAGAATTTGCGATGACTGGCGGGGTCCTATGGGAAGGAGGAGTGTCACAAAAGTAGGTGAGGATGTAGATGTCGTATGAAAATTTGTGCTAGACTATGAACAAAATTCATAGAACATCGTATACCAATCGTATACTGGTATGTGTATCCATACCATAGCACAATCTGCAAATTCTTTTCAGTTTTTTCTTTGTTGCTTTCACTGTGAAAGCTTGAGTTCATCCAGCTTTTTTTCTTTAGGGTAATTTGGGACATCTGTTCAAATCCTCCCTCTTCAGTTCGGATCCTGATGCCACAGGTCGCTGCACACGTATGTTTCGCTGTCTGGTGGCTAGCGTCAATCCCTCTGTCTCAGATGAACTCTATAATCCCACTCATAAATTGGGTTGTAACACCTCACCCTAGCATCACAAATGCATCCTTACAGATATTGGGGTGAACCCCCTCATCAGGCATAAGCACATCGATGTCATACCTTTTTGGCTCGGTGTTCAGAGCTGCACTGCTTTCTTGATGAGCTAATGGCGCTAACATTTGTACTTATGCAATAGGTACCAAAATCAGTGGTAGGAGTGATCTGCCATTGGACAATGCAGGAAGCAATCCTGAGAGTCTGAGGTCGAGCCCTGGAATCACGTCTAGCACAGCTTATATAGGACTGTCATGAAGTTATTCATCTTTTCCCCTTGGTGCGCATTGTACACAGCGGCATTGCTCTCGCTCGTATTTTCAGGGGTGCAATGTACCAGCCCTTGTGGTGCAGTTACCAGAACCCTCAAACACCCAACAGACACCGAAGTAGAAGTCAAGAGATTGGGCCCTTGACTTCGTGCATTTCATCATTTTCATGGAGCAAGTCACAGGCTTTGAGCCTGTTTGACCTTCAGCAACCATGATTTGTGCTGCGTGTGGACAATGGGACGCTGGAAAAAAGGACTGCTATCTGTGATGGTATGTGTTGCTCAAAAAAAGTGAAAGGAATGCACAGGAACTCAAAGGTGCCCATTTTCCCCATGATGGGTGTGTGCTATTTAAAGCGAAAGTCAATAGGCCATCAACTCAGGAAGTGATGGAAGACAATACTAAAACTGGCAGAAAATACTCATAAATCAGGATTATCCCATGATTCATGTGTGGCATGAATCCACAGTGTCTCTGGCATTGATCAATCCTCCTTCGACTAAACTCCTGAGGATGGGACGCCAAGCGTGCACGGAACCTCTAAACCTCAGGACGCAGGGTCAACAAAAGTCGAATCCTCTAGTGGCACTGAATAGGAATCTCATAACACTATCTTGATTTCTTCGAGACTGATGAAAGAACTGAAGGCCCGTATTGTACCAGCGGACTCGAGGGCATGGGGTTGAGTGCCCCACCTCAGGCCGTTCGAAAATTCTCTTGTTTGGTTCCCAACCTACTTGCTGCAGAGGTGAATCTCTGCCCAGCATGTTTTTCTCCCGTCTGCAGACCTGCATCTTGAAGGCTCTCGTAATGAAGCAGGGAACAGACAAAGGTCAGCTTTGCGTGAATCCTGTGTTGGCACTTTCATCGAGATGGCCTACACTGATGGAGCTCACTGTCATTTCTCAACTGAAATTTTGAGATTATGGGGTCAAGCTCTCCCCCATCAGGCGTATCCACCTTATAGTGCAATATTTTTGGTTTGGTGTATTATAGCCAACTCGATGTACAGCCTTCAATATGCGTAGGGAACTGTGAAAACGATCTGCCGTCGCAACAGATGGTGTTGATATGACATGTCGGGTAATCGAGCCTTTGACATTAATCATGAGGAGTACCTTCGGATGCCTGCTTTTTTTTGACTTTCAGCAACCGCGAAAGGCAAGCAAACCTGCTGCTCGAGAGAGATTGGGTCACGGGGAGGAATACGACATGGGCTTCTTGATTTTTCGGTCAAACCCCCACGTCAGGCGTGCCTCGTCCCTTCTACGGATTTTTTGGCCTGTTTTGCAGAGCTTCATCAGCAAGTTGATGGGTTTCGTATTGGCGATGGGTAGTATACCTGGGCAAGCTGTTGGCATGCAACATAGTCCTTGATGTTGGGTGTTCGTGCCATCGGCCCTGGGCGATCCGAGCCGACCCCACCCCCCTCACGGAAGACGACGCCCACTCGGACCCGACCCCACCGCACCGCCCCCACCGTCTGAGCTCTCAGCATTGGAGTCAGCTTACCGCGGCCTCGAGTCGGACATGTCACCTGCCAAATCAGTCAAGTTTCATTTTTTCGACCTCGATCCCTCCCACCCCCCATGGCATCTCCCCCTCAGCTCAGACGGCTTTCAGCCCAGAACCATGACCTCGTGAAACTCACTAACTTTTCTTGGCCGAGCCGTGACCAGTTCTTCTGGGTCTCGGCTTTGCGCATCCCAATTTTCATTGGGGGGGAAACTTCTGTGAGGGGCTGATCGGGCCGACAAGACTCGGCGCTCAGGAGGCGCTTTTGGGGTTCCCATCCCTCAGCTGGCATATAGGCCCCCAGATCACCCGCAGAGACCTCCCCTTCCTCAAGATGAAGCCCCTAAGGAGCTGACTTACCAAGTTGAAGAGGGGGGCGCCTTAGGGGCGCCGCAAGAGAGGGGAGAGGGGTGCAGTGACCGAGAGCGGCTAGTGGTGAGCATGGTTCCCGACCTGCGCTCCTGCCCTCCAGCCGCCCACCAACAGCCAGTTAAGCAGTTACTTTCCCCCAGAAATTTCCACCCTCCTCAATGGCCAAGCTCAAAAGACTCAGGACGTATCCCAAGGGCGTTATTCCTGTCCAGGAAGATGGTGTCCGATCGAACAACAACAAGGGCAAGGACAAGGTTCCCCCCTCTGAAAAATGTCAGTTCCTCCCGCGGCGCTCCATCTGCCGTTGGGAGCTGAGTTCTCACTTCACTCGCCTTCTCTGGCCGCTTATCCAACGACTCTTCGACACTGGCATCAAGTGCATGGTCGACCCCAAACAGTCAATGCACCTAATGGTGTGAGCCACCTGCAAAGCAGACCTGTACAGGAACCAGTTGAAGGGGCCGGAGTCAGAACCCCCCGAGGTCCGTCATGTGCAGGAGGGGAGTGAAGGAGCCATCTCAATCTATTGTGTCCAAAACTATACTGTACCTGTTGCTCATGTGCTCTAGGATGACGATGACTATGGGGAGCAGGAGGGTAAAGAAGCCTTCAAGAATGGCGAGGGCAGCGAGGGCAACAACAAAGCCGTTGCCACTTCCAAAGCATCTGATGCTGTTCACGAGCTCGTTGACAGCAGCCACATTTTTGACGCTACGCCAGACTGCGATAAGTACGAGGCCTCCCTAGATCTGCTTGCTGCCAATCCCCTCCCACCTCCGAACGTCTTGTGGGCCATCAACAATGAAGGCCTCTGGGTGACACCTTTTTCTGCTCCCCAGAGATGAGAGGAGCACCTTAATGCAAAATGCAGGAACCTATTCAACCAAAAAGCCTTTCTCCTCCAATCCTCCAATCCCCCCCTTACCGCAGGAAACTGTCCTCCAAATCTTGTTTGCTAACTTCTATGGTTTATCCCTCCGCTTTTCGAAGTCAACCTACATCGAAGATTTGCTCTCCTCCATCTTCGTTGTCGATCGTCTCCCAGCAAGCCCTCACCGCCTTCTCTGTAAAATGAATATATGCTAACACGCCAGCACCGATACTGCCATGAAGAACAAGGCAATAATGGCAGCGCAGCAACTCCTCCTGAAGAAGTTCCAGGACCTTCACTTGGTCTTTAAGGTCTTGATTGATGATCTGAACAGGCCGCACATTCCAGGTAAGAAACAAATCAGGTGCGAGAGCAAGCGCTAAGCAAAAAATCAAATACGGGTAGACCGCACGGCTATGGCAATAACTTTCGCAAATGAATGAATATCAGAGTTTTATAAACGGTGCTGTGAGGTTTCAAAGAGATCCCTATTTTTGGGGGGGCTTCCGGGGCGTTGGGGCTGTCCGCATTGGGAGTGTAAAATGGAAATTCTAAAATATTTCCACATTGCGAAAATCTAAATTATTCCGACGTGTGTCCGCACTAGGCACATAACAGCAAATCGAAATCAGTGGCATGCGCCATAGTTGCGCCATGTTTGCGCCATTTCCAGAGCGGACATCGTCGACATCGTTTTTTCTGTGGCGGTCTCGCATCAAAGGAAGACCTTCAAGGCTCCAACTTCCACTTTTTCTCTCAGATAGGGGCCGCCTTTGGTGCTGTGTGCTCCCTCGCCTCCCCGCTGCCCCCCACACACCCCCCTCATTCTCCCCCCTCGACACTTGCGGGCTTGCCGCCATGCCCCCCAACTTCGATCGCCGCAAACTCGTCCTCCTGGCAGACTTTCTCAAACTCCTCTTGGACCAGCTGGAAGTCATCTGGCTTGCAGCTCTGGTGGCAGCGGGATCCGCTGGAGATGATGATGATGATGGAGAAGACACCGGTTAGGACAGGAAGTGGTGGGTGCTCCCACGGAGTACCCACCGGCGCAACATATTCCTCCCCTCCTCCCAACTGTTCATGGATGGGCAATTCAAGAAGTCGTTCCGAATGACTAGTTCATCGCCAGAGGCTCTCCACCTCATTCTTGGACCCCACATGATCGGGTAGACCACCAGGCTGCGCAAGTCGGTCCCGTCTCAGGAGCGCATCCTGCTTTTCCTCTACTATGTGGCCCAAGGAGGTGAGAGAGTTTACTACACATTGAGGTTTGCGGCAACACCAGCGTTGCTGATCTCCCCCCCCTTCCCACCCCTCCTCCTATCAAGGACCAATTCTGCAGACGTCCCAACAGTTTGGAAGAGGGCTCAACACCGTCGCAGATCTAGTGGGAATTGTAGCAACAGCCATAGTGAAGCACATGTTCCCGGTCTACGTCAAATGGCCCTCGGCAGCGAAACTCATGTGCACCGCAACTCACTTTGTGCGCAACTGGCATATTCCTCAGTGCATTGGTGCTATGGACGGATCCCATTGCCCAATCGTCAAGCCAAGAGTTGATGGAGTGGAGTGGTTCAATAGAAAAGGTTTTTACAGTATGAATATCCATGGTACGGCTGGGGGGTGGGGGCGCGGGAGGCGGGAG